>MKEJ01080827.1:0-13122 GCA_001753735.1 Embelia ribes | reverse complement strand
ATTTAATACTAAAATTACAAACAAAAAATTTACATTTGGAGCTAAAAAATTATTAAGGGGGCTATAGCAAACTTGCAGCTCCATCTATGTTGATTACACTGCTCCGCTCCAATAAAAAGTTATTACAACAATTAAAAAAAAAAAGAAAAAGAAATTTCCCTTGTATGGCCTCCCAAAAACTGGGTGGGCCTAAAAGAATTCGCCTGCATGTAAGGAGTGTTGCAACGATAATATAAATTAGGAAAAGTTGCCCCTACTATTAACTTGAACTTCTAGTACAATTTGCTGGTTTACAGTTTCCAAGTCTTTTGTTCTACTGGTGTTTGATGATTAAGTCATGGTTTATGCATTGTTATTAAAGGTGACCTAGTCGCTCACCTAGGTGCAAGGCGAGGTGATGCAAAGACTAGGTTGCACGGCTCCACTTGGAAATCATGATTTAATCTCATTTATCAGTTCTACTAACAAAATTGTGTTTTAATTAAAATTCTTTTCTTTCAGCTCATGTAAGGATCATATATGCATAATCAATTTATCTTATATGATTAATATATTAAAAAATAATCCTGTCTATGTGCTATAGAATTGTGTAGATGGATAGTTTAGCATAATTGAAATATTGTCAATCCCTTTAAAGATTATTCCTAACTCCGGCTTAGATTATAACTAACATAATCACCTAGTTGTATCAGACTGTCAATATGTGATAATTTATCCCAATCCCAAAATCTAAATACAGTTTTGGGACTGTTGGTGGGACAATCCATAATCTAGTTCAGAACTGCTAGAAAATGGGTATAAGCAATCTAGATTATACATATGTGATCCAATTGTGAAAATTATGTCTGAATTAGCTACTTCATCATCATAATCTTCATCAGGATTAACAATTAATGTTGAATTAATTGAATACGAACAAGTTCAAGATAAATTTGATAAATGGACTATCCCTTAGGTTAAGTCCAAAGATATTTATAAAATTGGGCATTTTAATTTCTTCTCTACAATTCTTGTTAAAACTGTAGAAGCTAGTATAAATCTTCAGGATCACAATGAAACTCATAATCTGTTTCATGCTTCAGATTTATTACCTTATTATAAGAAATATAAATATCTGCATATAGGGCTAGTTCAAATTGCCTTGAAACCCCTTAGACACTGACACTTGCCTTAATCTAATATTAAGAGATGCCAGATGTACTAATTGGCACCAATCCCTAATGGGATCCATCGATACTAGCTTGTCTTATGGTTCTGTTTATTTTAATGCTTATCTGAATCTTACTGTATCCATGAATGACTCCAACATATTATTTAACTACTTATTCTCCTTATGTTAAAAAGAAAAGTCCTATAGGAGAAACTGTATTATTTGAAACCAATCTTTATTCTGCTAATATATCTGTACTTAGAAAAATTCAATGGAATAATATTACCTTCCTTGAACAATGGGTAATTATTCAAGTTGTACCTTCACTTCCTATATCACATCATAATATTGATGATATTATTCAGAAAAATGATGGAAATATTTATCTTAGTTTTCAAAAACCAAGATTAATCAGAAGTAATTCTAATATTTCTTCTTCATCTGCTTTACCATACCATCTTCAGTATCCTAGTACTTCTAGAAACTCTGTAGATTCCAAAATTGATTCTAGATCTGAACCTATAGGGTCTAGATCTAATCCTGAAACTATTCTAAGAGGGTTCAGAGTATCTAACCAGCAAATCCCCCACAGTGTTTATACTCAACCACCAACAGAAAGGAATAACAGTAGAGAAAGTCCTACACCAAGTGAAATGGATTTGGTAATTTAATGGATTTTACACTAGGAAGTGATTTCAGAAAATCCATTAATCAGAAATTTATGTAGGATAAGTTTAAGTAGTTTAGAAATTAATATTTTGCTTACCAAACTCCCACTCAGAAATAAAGATTCAAAAACCAATTTTATTATCATTTAAATTATTATCAGAAAACTATTCCTTTTGTGGAATGATATTATGAATTCGCTACCCATATGGAATTATTACCTCCTGCAGAATTAAATGTTTTAGAAAAATTTTTATAAAACATGGGAGGGCAGAGATGGAAAAAATTATGAATCCATACATCCTCTAACTGCACCCGTGGAATTATTACCTACATCTACTAATGGTTTACAATTACAAATTACTGCTTGTGTTAACCCATTAGAAGAACACAAAAGTGAATTTTTAAAAGTTCAGAATATTCAATATTTGCAAAAATAGAACAATTATACTAATTTGCACCTCCAAACCATAGGAATTTAATTAACCAGAATTGAGGACACTATTCAAAATGTCCAAGAAATCTTAGAAGAAACTGAAGCAAGTATTTCAAAATTTACTCCAAAAATTATTCCTCCTATTAAAGAAACCAATTTAAAACCACCTATGCGTGACCTCTTTTAAATTATCCCACCAGAAAAAGAGAAAGGATGAGGATTTTATTTCCTTTTTAGCCAATAAATTAAAGGATTTAAAAATTGATACCTCATTTGTTATGGTTTTAAATGCTGAAATAGAAAATTTAGCTCATATTGATCAAATTGAAAATATGTTTAAGCAGAATGATTCAATCAATAAAATTTATTTTACCCATATGACTACCATGCCTCCTAGTAGGTATTATTATCCTAGACCTATTCCCTAGGATATTTTATATGAAGAAGATTATATGCATACACAATCTGAATATTCAGGAAAATCTATTTATTCTTGGAATATTGATGGAAAAACTGAATATCAGATTTTTCAAACAATGCATGAAATGCTTATGTATGCTTCGGTAGCCAGAGTTAATGGCAATTCAGATTCTCAAATTGCAATTTTTATTGCCAATGGTTTTACTGGTATTCTTAAAGGATGGTTGGACAATGCTTTATCCACCCAACAGAGATGAAATTATTGGTGCTATGAAAATTAAGATAGAACCCAATACTAGCACCCAAACCACAATAGAAGACGTATATACTTTAATACAGGCTATTATATTTCATTTCATTGGTGAAGGATGTGTAAATAGTGACAAAGGTAGAGAATTATTAAAAAACCTTAAATGTTCAACTTTATCCCATTTTAAATAGTATGAAGATGTATTTTTTTTATGAAAGTTATGTGGCACAATGACGCTAATAGTAAACATTGGAAAACCAAATTTATTAATGGCTTGCTAAAATTCTTTGCAGAAAAAGTAAGGAGAAAACTCCAAGAAAAATAACAAAATTTAACTATTTCTTATGGTAATTATACTCACGGCCAATTAATTTCTACAATTACTCAATAAGAATTATCCTTTTGTAATGATTTGAAATTAAAAGCTCAAATGGATAAAGAGCATATTTCAAGAAAATTTGAAATAGGAGATTTTAGTGATCAATTTGCTTGTAATGAAAAAATTCCTATTTCTCATAAAACTCATAAGTATAGAAAAAATATTTTCATAAGTCTAGAAAAAGGAAGAAATACTTTCCATCTTCTCAACGAGAAAAAATATTTAAAAATAAAAATAAGAAAAAGAAAAAATATTTTTTTAGAAAAAAGGACATAGAGTCTATTAAATGTTATAACTGTGACAAATTTGGCCATCATGCTAGTAAATGCAGAACTCAACAAAAAAATTATGAATTACAGGTTGGTGACTATCTAAAACAACAATTATCTAATTTGTTTTTGAATCCTTCTTCAAAATCTGAAAACGAATTAGATTTAATCTTTGATTCCGGGTATAGCTATAGTTCTGACTCTAATTCATCTACTAAATCACAAGCTCCTAATAATAGTTGTGGCAAAGATTGTTGCAATATGAATTCAGATAATAATTACTAAAAAGCCATTGTTGAAACGAATGGCTTAAGTATAGACAATTCTGGACCTAGCATTAATGTTCTTACTACAAACCGACAGACTATTATATATGCTATTGAACAAATGCCTGACCCAGAGTTAAGGCTACAACTTTATGAAGTTTGTTTAACACAGGCTAAAGCCGATCAGGATAGGCCCAATATCAGCCAACCTAATAATTATGATCTAAAGGAAATCTTGGAGAGGTTTACCCAACCTCAGCCCAAATCTACCATTTCAGAAAATCCCTTAGACATGACGTAAATTTATTAAAAATTGAAATTAAAGCCTTAAAACATCAGCAGTACCAACAAGGCTTAGAATTATCAAATATTAGAAATCTGGATACCCATTCTCTTAAGGATCCTAATTCTTCTAATAATCTGAATAACTTAGAAGACCTAGGAGGAGAAGGCTACTTACACCTTGTCAATAAATTTTCTAATCAGAAATGGTATATAAAAATTACTTTGGTTATTAATAATACTTTTGTTTTAAAAGATATTGCTGCCCTTGTTGATAGTGGGGCAAATATGAATTGCATTCAGAAAAGATTAATAACTTCTGAATATTTTGAAAAAACTACTCAAACTTTAACTAGTACTATTGGCACTAAAATGATTGTTAAGTATAAATTGACAAATGTTTATATCTGCAATAATGGTATTTGTTTGAACATTGTATTTCTTCTTATCAGAAAAATGTCTCAGCATGTTGTTTTAGGAACTCCATTTTTGTGCATGCTTATACCTATCACAAAAATAGATCTTATAGGGATTCATGCTAATATTAAAAATCAGGATATTATATTCAAATTTATTTATGAACCTTATACTAAACATTTATATTTGCTTCCTTTTAAGGAAAAACAATTGAATTTCTTACAAAATGAAATTATTTTTTTAAGCATTGAACAACATCCGTCTTTACAACAAAAAATGAAATATTTTGAGATAGAATTTCAAACTACTATATATAGTGATATTCCTAATGCTTTTTGGAATAGAAAAAAGCATATTATTTCCCTTTCGCATGAAGCAGGTTTCTCTGAGAAAAAATATTCCTACTAAAGTCAGACCTGCACAAATGAAAAAATAATATTTAGAATTATGTAAAAGAGAAATTAGAAGCCTTTTACAAAAGAAATTAATAAAAAAAAACTCATCTTCATGGAACTGTACAACATTTTATGTAAACAAAATACAGAAAAAAGAGCGAGCAGCTCTCAGGCTTGGTATTAATTACAAATCTTTGAATAATGTTTTAAAATGGATTAGATATTCAATTCCTAATAAAAAATATCTATTAGATGGATTCTATTATATTTTCAAATTTTGATTTAAAATTAGGATATTGACAAATTCAAATTCATGAAAATGATAGGTAAAAAACTGCTTTTACTGTACCATTTGGGCACTATGAATGGAATGTTATGCCTTTTGGCTTAAAAAATGTCCTTTCAGAATTTCAAAATATTATGAATGATATTTTTAATCCTTATTCTGAATTTATTATCTATTATATTGATGATGTGCTTATCTATACTACTTCTAGTGATCAACACATAAAACATTTAAATATATTTAAAAATATTATTATTAAAAATGGTTTGGTAATTTCTGCACCGAAAAGGAAATTATTTCAAACTAAAGTTAAATTTTTAGGCCACAATATTCATAATTGCACTATTATTTCTATTGACAGGAGTATTAAATTTGCTAATAAATTTTTGTATGAAATTAAAGACAAAACCCAGTTCCAAAGATTTTTGGGTTGTTTAAATTATATATTAGATTATTATCAGAATTTAATTATTGATTCAAAAATTCTTTATGAAACTCCTTGGTCTGAATAACATACCAGAGCTGTTCAAAAAATTAAGTTTAAAGCTAAACAATTACATTGTCTTTCTATTTCTAATCCTAGTTGGAATAAAATTGTTGAAACTGATCCTCTAATGAAGGCTATGAGGGTATTCTCAAATAAATTAAACCTCACAGTAATAAAGAATAATCAATTCATTTTACTTCAGAAGCTTGGAAAAATGCTCTTTTAAATTATCATACTATTAAAAAAGAATGCTTTTCAATTGTAAAATGTGTTCTTAAATTTCAGTATGATCTCTTAAATCAACATTTTATTATAAGAGTCAATTGTTCAGCGGCTAAACAAGTTTTTGATAAAGATGTTAAGAATTTATCTCATAAACAAATTTTTGCAAATTGGCAAGCCAACTTTCAGCATTTGATTTTACTATTGAGCATATTAAAGGAAAAAATAATTCTCTCATTGATTTTTTTACTAGAGAATTTTTATAAGGATATTAAAAATGTATGCTCAAAGGATTTTTCGTCGTGACTATCAGAATTTCCAAAATCAGTTGCAGCAGCTTTTGAATGAAAAAATAGAGCTTTTAGACAATATTGAAAATTTTATTCTTGTAAAAAATTGGGTTGGTGCTGAAGCTGGTATGGACCAGTTGAATATTATTGAACTCCACATTCGTGTTGTCAACAGGACTATCAGCATTATCAGGAGAGCTTATGAAAATCTTATGTATTAAAGTCATGTATGCTAAAAGAATAATTAAACGTGATTATCTTTTACTTCAGCATGAATTTCAACATCTTCTCAAAGATAAGCATGACACCCTTATTGGACTCCATATGGCAATAGAGGATGAGGATAGTTGAATTATTAATGCCTTAAATTACCAAATGTATATCATTGACACTACTATCGGTAATGTCAAATCTGTAATGAAAAGTCTTAACACAACCTATCAGAATTTGATGTGTTAATCATCCACTTTCAGTATCTAATGTATTTGTTTTATTTACAGAAATACATGTAGTCAGGCCAAGGACAGGGCAGAGGCCGTGGTCAAGGTAAGCAGAATTATCAGTATAATTTTCCAGAAATTGGAAGTAGTGGGTGGATCACCCCAAATAAAAAATTAATATTTAGCGCCAATGCCTCCTCATCAATATCTAGTCCCTCCACTAAGGACATTTTATTAACTAATGAATCAGAATCCTATATTCAAAATAAAATATTAGAAGAAGTGGTTCTCTATATTGAGGATAATGATACCACTATATTATCTGATCCTTAGGCAATCAAAGAAATATACCTCCAACATCAGGTTTATTTACTACATCAGAATATTTATGGATATGTATTTGAATAAATGCTTATAGATTCAGCTTTAGAAGAATTCACCTATTACAAGGTGGACGAAAACAGAACCAATAGCCCAATGAAATACAATAAGGTCCATATAAAAAATGTTATCAGGCCAATATAATGGGGTCTTTTTTTAAATCAGCAAAAATCCCTTATTTCTTTAAAAGATCAGAAATACAACTATTAGAATTATCAAAAAGCCTTTTATAATACCTTCTATTACCAGAAACTGATTCATAGTCATTCTTGGTTTATTAAAATCAACCAAGATGTTATCCAAATAATCAACTACCTCTTCCCACATGGTTTTATATTTGGTGGGATACTTTTGGGCCCAATTTGGACATTTTACCATAACCAATTCGTCATGCTTGTGACACATGGATATCAACATTCCTAAACTTACTAGGAAATTCAAATTATCCCATGACAAGAATTACAACCAGATTCTTCATTTTATTCAGTATCCCTTAGATCTGGAAATGGGATTTTATCTGTGACCAAACCAGGAAAGATAGACCTTGTTTAAAAAGGACATTTTATTTTAAATGGTGGAAAGGTCTGGACTCAAATCATAAAAAAATTAAAGAAGTTATAAATCAACACGCCAAGGCTATGATTGCCTCTAAACTGAAGACTAAGCTCACTGAAAATCCATTTGCTATTTTAAGAGATCAATTAAGAAAGCAAGACCCAAAATTTTCAGAACTAGAACTAATGGTACGATGTATAGACTATATGAAAACTCAATTTCTTGAAGTTCAATAAAGTTTATCAGAAAAAGATGATTCTTCCCTGCATTCAGCAAAAACTTCTATTTTAGTAGGAGAATCTCAGGACCCTAAAGAAAAAGATGATGATGCCTGAATAGAAGATTATTGGAATTTTCAGACATATTAATTAAAAAGTATAAAAAAATAAAGGAAAAAAAAATGTGGACAAGATTTATCTTTATTAGCAGAAAACGTCATGGATGACGCATTATGAAGAAGCTTATCAATTGTATCTACAATTATTGAAGCTTTTCACTATTCGGTTAGCAACAACTGGTACTGTGTGGTCAACTGATTTTTAGTATCCTGCCTGACATTTTTGTATTCATATGTGTGTTTCAGTTTGTTTTACATAAACTTTTTCTTTCAGACTCTCTCTCTCTATTATAATATCTCCCCTAACCTTTCAATACCCTTTCTCTCCTTATCTTATGTGTGTAATCTCAACCGTCGGCTGAGATCTTGTAAGTTTACTATTCCCCCTTTAATAAAATTGTGTTTTAATTAAAGTTCTTTTATTTTAGTTCATGTAAGGATCATATATGCATAATTTATTTATCTTATATGATTAATATATTAAAAAAATAGTATTGGTTGTGTGCTATAGAATCGTGTAGATTGATGGTTTAGCATAATACACTTCTCATAAAGTTGTATAAAGTCGAGATGACCCGTTTTTAATGGCGTGCGAAGCTATGATAAAGGGCAGTTCTTCTTTGACTCACATATTGACTCAAATAAGGCTTATGCTAGGTATGAAATTATGCACACCTCTATATAGTAATTTGAAGCTCAATAATTATTTTTAAATATTAAATTAATTTTTAATTCATAATTGTTATTTAATAATTTTAAATACTTATATTATATTTTTATTTTTGATTAATAATAATTGATTAAGTGCAGGGAGAATAAATTAATTTTTTAAATATAATACTAAAATGATAAGATATGAGAGGGAATATATTAATTTTATATGTTTAATAAATGAATAGTAATTAGATTTTGATAACCATTCTAGAAATTTTCCATTTTAGGAAAGTGCTAAATAATACGATGTAGAGTTAAAAAGTAATATTCTCTAGCTTTTGATTATCCAAAATAGGAAAAGAAGGTAATTTAGGGAATGATGCTAATGCTTTTAGTTCTTTGTTTGGTTTGGTTTTGTTTGATTTGATTTGATAATCATGCCCAATTTCTATTTAAAGCTTTTATGAGTATCAATTTTATATAAGAGATTTCCCCCCAATTTCTACGGTTCTCAATTTCAATTTTAGTTAGGGTTTCCAAGAAGGATTACCCCTGATTTCTAAAGTTCTCAATTTGAATTTATGAACATCCCAAAATTCTAAATGTTTTGAATTAATTTTAATATTTTATTTTCTAGAGACTGAAAATAACCCTTCTTACGTGGGCATTCACTGTTTAATGGGTCATCATAGCTTTGTACCCGAATTTAGTGACTAAAAACATAGAAACATAAAAACATAGAGACACTTCTGGAAATGTTCTAAGGGTCCCAATAGTAGTTATCATAATTTACCCAGAATGCCCTTGGATTGCAAAGGTTTAAGTTCAAATCTCAAATAACAATACAATTTTACAAGCCATCTAACAGTTTTATTGAATATTAGCTGGCACTCGCGTATTTTGCATGTAAATTTATGAAGTTTCTATTTAACAAAAATATTATATAATTACATAAGAATAAATTTAAGAAATTATTACGAATATTTATTAAAAATAAAAAATTTATAATTATTATCGAATGAGATACAAAACCAACGTAAATAACTGACATGAAAATAAATAATCATATAATTTTTTACTATCATATAGCAATTTTCATTAATTATACATAAAATAAAATAAAAAAATTACTCAAATTATATTGTGCATATAGAAGGCATCATAACTTTTTTTTTTCTTTCATATAAGAGGATCCTTTATCGTTGAAATATACTATAAAACAAATTTTATTGTAAACAACATTTTAATATGTAATTAGCATATATATGAATAAAGTATCATATATATTTACATAAATAAAATTGAGATCAAAATATCTATTAAGGTTGTGTGATGTGTGTATTTTTAATCGAGTTGGACCTTAGCAACAATTTTTGCTTTTATTTGAAGATATGATAAAAACTTATCTAGATAAATTAATCACTTGAAGATAGAATAAGAATGCTTCGTACTTATGCATTTTAACAGTATGAATTGTCTCAATAATTGATGTTGGTTATATAAATGTATAAAATATAATTACTTAAGATTTCAAAAATTAATCTTAGAAAGTAATATTAGATTTGAAAATTTTGTGCTTATAAAATATCTTCAATTCTTTATACAAGTATCTAAATCATTTAAAACTCTCCCAATAAGTAAGGGTTTTTACAAAAAAACTGAGAGTTGGATTACATAATAGTTAACAAGTTTCAAATATATATTGAAGATAATATATTGAGAGTAAGAGTATTGAATATGTTTCATACCATTGTAATCTATTTAAATATATTTTTTATTAATTTAATAATCACTATTATAAATACCTAAAGATATAGTAGTATTAATTTTTAAAAATATGTTTTGTATTATTATAATCCATTTAAATATATAATGATAATCATTAACTAAATCTCTAAAGATGTATTATCTTTTAATAAAAAAATGAACAGTTTAAGATTTATTAAATTATAATTTTAGATATGATGACTTTTACGATAAATTGTTGAGACGAATTATAATTTTAGAAGGAAAAATATACCAAACATTTTTAAATTGTTGATTCTAAGCTCTCAAGAACACATGATAAGATAGGATATATAAAAATAATAATATTGTGCATAAGGTTTTGACTCTATCTGACACAATTCAATAATGACTGGTGAAGGCAAAAGTCTTTTGGGAAATTAGTATTGCCGGTGAATGTCAAAAACACAAATCCAAAAAATTTACCCATGCAATGTTTAGAAATTTATTTCAATACATTAAATATAATATAATCTAAAATAACAATTTTTTGTAATACATCAGTGGTTAATATTTTCAGGCAAGGATAAAATGCTATCCACATTATTTTTCTAGGAAAAAATGATAATTATGCAGTCACCAAATCCTTCGTATATATAGGACACTCCCGCTCCTAATTCTTGCTCTCGCTTTTGCTCATGTTCTTACTATTTTTTGAACTATAAGCACGGCGCTTTCCTGCTCACGCTTTCCGAATCGGTGACTGAGCCACGTACATTTTATATGGATTCCTTTTTTTTACCTTGTGAACAAATTTATCAACTTTATGTAGTTTCCAAAAATAGGAAATTTTAAACAAAAAGGTGATTTTAGTTTTTTTTTTTTTATGTTTTTTTGTTGTGGTTTTTCCCCTCCAGTTTTATTTTTATGTGGAAAATAAAAATATAAACTTGTTTACATTTTTTTTTAATACAAAAATTAAAATCAAAATCAACATCATCTTGTCCACTCTCCAATCCAAAATCCCTTTCAGATCCTTTAGAAATGTCTATCAACAGAAATTGTTCGAAGAAAATCCGAAACATTTTTGTCAATAATAATCATGCGCTGCCACTCTGGAATCCATAAACAGAATAAGAGGAAAGGATGATGGCGGGAGGCAGAGGAGTTGATACGTCGGAATGGTGACGAAAGCCTTCATCAGCGAGAACAAAACAAAACAAAACAAGAGCGTGGAAACGGATATAATTTTAGAGTTTTGAGTATTCTTAAAATTTGAAACTTGTTAGACCAAATCCCAGAAAAAGATAGAGACTAAGATTCTTTTAAATTTTAATAAATTTTCAGGCTTCTTTTAAACATCATTGAATATTTGACGTTATTGATCTCCAGAAGTAATAGTTAGAAAATTATTTATAGGAAGTGACCCATTTATAGTTCATTTAGGTCTAAAGTAATCTTTCACGACCGTTCGTACTTCTAACATCAATTAATTTGAAAGCCTAAGATTCTTAATATTTGAAAAAATCTTTTTAAGTATGTCATTTTTCATAAAATTTATAACCAAATACGTTGCTTTCTGAATTCCTTATTTTATTTACATATTTTCATATTTACTTTAATTTGATACTCCTTACTTAGTAATCTTCCTATAAAATTGTGATAAACAAAAATAAAGGAACAAAATAAAGTGAATAAAATGAATGGATCTCTTCATCTCAATATTTGGTACTCCTTTCCTAGATTCCCAATTATTAATCAGAGTCAAACATAAAATACCCAAAAGTTTAAATAGAACAAATAATTAGTTTGATTGTTTATTAATGAACTTCAGCAGGACCAAAAAAATTAAAGTTAATAATTTATTTTTGTTTCAATAGTGGTTATCAGAGCTTGGTTAGATATAAAAATTAATTTTCCCATAATAACCAAATCCAATAAAAAAAATTTAATTTCATACAATCATACCGGAAAACTCATTTCCGAGTAATTTCCTACTTACTAAAAAACTTGCGAAATAAAAAATAAATCATACTTATTAATTTTTTGATACCTACGGTGCTATCTATAATATTACTATAAGTACTTTATTATAAAATATATATTCATTTTTTGTAATTAAAAATATATATTTAGAATAGAATCATAAATTATTTAATCGTTTATAAATTACAATAGCGCTATAACAATCCGAGTATTGTTATTATTTTAAATAAGGGAGTATACATATATAATTATTTTAAATATCATATTTTTAGGTTTAATTCATATTTAAAAATTTTTGAGGTGCCATTTAAACGGTGTGGATGTACTATTTGAATGGTAGCTACCATACAACAATTAAAATGTTGTGACACCTATATTTTCCATTTGTGATATATAGAAAGATACACACATATAAGGCACCTGCACTTATTTTATACACACACACACATAATGGCACATACACGTAATGCCCCAAATAAAAGTTTTGTCACTTTCTTGCTAAATTAGCAACAACTAGAGAGAGAATCAAGGCTCGGGACTTGTTTTCGCTCAAATACGAGCTTTTACATGCTATTCCGAGAGCTTGGGACTGGTTTTAGCATGGTTTTCACAAACTTTCAGGTACAATTTATCATCATTCACATTTTTATTTCTCAAAAATGGAAGATAAATACTAAGCATGCAATCTATAATTATATAAAGTTAAAATAAATGCGATTTTAGTTTTCGGGAGAAAATTTCGCAAATTTTTTAAATGTGAAAGTGATGCATGATCATTTTTAGAGATAATAGACAATGTTTGAGGAATATGGCCACTGGTCTCACATTT
>MKEJ01080826.1:0-11252 GCA_001753735.1 Embelia ribes | reverse complement strand
ACGACTTTATTTCTTATACTTCTACGACACTTTCTGATCATTTCTACACCACTACACATTCTTATTAGCAACTTTCCTATAAAATTTCTCTTCGGGGCATTGCCCCGAACCCAACAACCTTACCAAGAAGGTTGAACCCCGGTAAAAATTACAAGTACTACCACTAGCAACCCCCGACTACACGATGATATCCTACACGATTCACCAATATAACTAAGCCTCATGCTTTTCTACGTCAACCAACGCTAAACAACTACACATAGCGAATCATGCACTATGCACAACACTTATACGAATATAACCATACATGCCACGCAATAATAATATTATTTACAACGCATAATATTATTATTGAAAATGAAATATTTAGTCGAATTTTCCTGGATGTTACAAAAATCAATTAACCAAAATTGAGGACACTATTAAAAATGTCCTAGAGATTTTAGAAAAAGCTGAAAAAAGTATTTTAAAATTTAATCAAAAAATTATTTCCTCTTTTTCTCCTATCAAAGAAACCAATTTAAAACTACCTATGGAGGTGACCTCTTTTAAATTATTCCAATAGAAAAAAGATGAAGATTTTATTTCTTCTTTAGCCAATAAATTAAAGGATTTTAAAATTGATACCTCATCTGTTATGGTTTTAAATGCTAAAATAGAAGGTTTAGCTCATATTGACCAAATTAAAAATATGTTTTAGCAGAATGGTTCTATCACTAAAACTTATTTTACCAATAAAAATAAGAGCACACATATACTACCATGCCGCCTAGTAGGTATTATTATCCTAGACCTACTCACCATGATATTTTATAAAAAGAAGATTATATGCATACACAATCTGAATATTCAGGAAAATCTATTTATTCTTAGAATTATGATGGTAAAACTAAATATCAGATTTTTCGAAACAATGCATGAGATACTTTTATATGTTTCTGTAGCCAAAGTAAACGGTAATTCAGACTCACAAATCGCAATTGTTTTTGCCAATAGTTTTGCTGGTATTCTTAAAGGTTGGTGAGATAATGCTTTATCCATCCAACAAAGATAAGAAATAATTGGTGCTATAGAAATTAAGATTGAACTCAATACCAGTATTCAAACTACTGTAGAAGATGTTGTGTATACTTTAATACAAGCTATTATATTTCACTTCATTGGTGAAGGATCTGTAAATGGTGACAAAGGTAGAGAATTATTACAAAACCTTAAATGTTCAACTTTATCCCATTTTAAATAGTATGAAGATGTATTTTTTTTATGAAAGTTATGTGGCACAATGACGCTAATAGTAAACATTGGAAAACCAAATTTATTAATGGCTTGCTAAAATTCTTTGCAGAAAAAGTAAGGAGAAAACTCCAAGAAAAATAACAAAATTTAACTATTTCTTATGGTAATTATACTCACGGCCAATTAATTTCTACAATTACTCAATAAGAATTATCCTTTTGTAATGATATGAAATTAAAAGCTCAAATGGAAAAAGAGCATATTTCAAGAAAATTTGAAATAGGAGATTTTAGTGATCAATTTGCTTGTAATGAAAAAATTCCTATTTCTCATAAAACTCATAAGTATAGAAAAAATATTTTCATAAGTCAAAAAAAAGGAAGAAATACTTTCCATCTTCTCAACGAGAAAAAATATTTAAAAATAAAAATAAGAAAAAGAAAAAATATTTTTTTAGAAAAAAGGACATAGAGTCTATTAAATGTTATAACTGTGACAAATTTGGCCATCATGCTAGTAAATGCAGAACGCAACAAAAAAATTATGAATTACAGGTTGGTGACTATCTAAAACAACAATTATCTAATTTGCTTTTGAATCCTTCTTCAAAATCTGAAAACGAATTAGATTTAATCTCTTATTCCGGGTATAGCTATAGTTCTGACTCTAATTCATCTACTAAATCACAAGCTCCTAATAATAGTTGTGGCAAAGATTGTTGCAATATGAATTCAGATAATAATTACTAAAAAGCCATTGTTGAAACGAATGGCTTAAGTATAGACAATTCTGGACCTAGCATCAATGTTCTCACTACAAACCGACAGACTATTATATATGCTATTGAACAAATGCCTGACCCAGAGTTAAGGCTACAACTTTATGAAGTTTGTTTAACACAGGCTAAAGCCGATCAGGATAGGCCCAATATCAGCCAACCTAATAATTATGATCTAAAGGAAATCTTGGAGAGGTTTACCCAACCTCAGCCCAAATCTACCATTTCAGAAAATCCCTTAGACATGACGTAAATTTATTAAAAATTGAAATTAAAGCCTTAAAACATCAGCAGTACCAACAAGGCTTAGAATTATCAAAAATTAGAAATCTGGATACCCATTCTCTTAAGGATCCTAATTCTTCTAATAATCTGAATAACTTAGAAGACCTAGGAGGAGAAGGCTACTTACACCTTGTCAATAAATTTTCTAATCAGAAGTGGTATATAAAAATTACCTTGGTTATTAGTAATACTTTTGTTTTAAAAAATATTACTGTCCTTGTTGATAGTGGGGCAGATATGAATTGCATTCAGGAATAGTTAATTCCCTCTGAATATTTTGAAAAAACTACTCAAACTCTTAAGAGTGCTAACAGTACTAAAATGATTGTTAAGTATAAATTGACAAATGTTTATATCTGCAATAATGGTATTTGTTTGAACATTGTATTTCTTCTTATCAGAAAAATGTCTCAGCATGTTGTTTTAGGAACTCCATTTTTGTGCATGCTTATGCCTATCACAAAAATTGATCCTATAGGGATTCATGCTAATATTAAAAATCAGGATATTATATTCAAATTTATTTATGAACCTTATACTAAACATTTATATTTGCTTCCTTTTAAGGAAAAACAATTGAATTTCTTACAAAATGAAATTATTTTTTTAAGCATTGAACAACATCCGTCTTTACAACAAAAAATGAAATATTTTGAGATAGAATTTCAAACTACTATATATAGTGATATTCCTAATGCTTTTTGGAATAGAAAAAAGCATATTATTTCCCTTTCGCATGAAGCAGGTTTCTCTGAGAAAAAATATTCCTACTAAAGTCAGACCTGCACAAATGAAAAAATAATATTTAGAATTATGTAAAAGAGAAATTAGAAGCCTTTTACAAAAGAAATTAATAAAAAAAAACTCATCTTCATGGAACTGTACAACATTTTATGTAAACAAAATACAGAAAAAAGAGCGAGCAGCTCTCAGGCTTGGTATTAATTACAAATCTTTGAATAATGTTTTAAAATGGATTAGATATTCAATTCCTAATAAAAAATATCTATTAGATGGATTCTATTATATTTTCAAATTTTGATTTAAAATTAGGATATTGACAAATTCAAATTCATGAAAATGATAGGTAAAAAACTGCTTTTACTGTACCATTTGGGCACTATGAATGGAATGTTATGCCTTTTGGCTTAAAAAATGTCCTTTCAGAATTTCAAAATATTATGAATGATATTTTTAATCCTTATTCTGAATTTATTATCTATTATATTGATGATGTGCTTATCTATACTACTTCTAGTGATCAACACATAAAACATTTAAATATATTTAAAAATATTATTATTAAAAATGGTTTGGTAATTTCTGCACCGAAAAGGAAATTATTTCAAACTAAAGTTAAATTTTTAGGCCACAATATTCATAATTGCACTATTATTTCTATTGACAGGAGTATTAAATTTGCTAATAAATTTTTGTATGAAATTAAAGACAAAACCCAGTTCCAAAGATTTTTGGGTTGTTTAAATTATATATTAGATTATTATCAGAATTTAATTATTGATTCAAAAATTCTTTATGAAACTCCTTGGTCTGAATAACATACCAGAGCTGTTCAAAAAATTAAGTTTAAAGCTAAACAATTACATTGTCTTTCTATTTCTAATCCTAGTTGGAATAAAATTGTTGAAACTGATCCTCTAATGAAGGCTATGAGGGTATTCTCAAATAAATTAAACCTCACAGTAATAAAGAATAATCAATTCATTTTACTTCAGAAGCTTGGAAAAATGCTCTTTTAAATTATCATACTATTAAAAAAGAATGCTTTTCAATTGTAAAATGTGTTCTTAAATTTCAGTATGATCTCTTAAATCAACATTTTATTATAAGAGTCAATTGTTCAGCGGCTAAACAAGTTTTTGATAAAGATGTTAAGAATTTATCTCATAAACAAATTTTTGCAAATTGGCAAGCCAACTTTCAGCATTTGATTTTACTATTGAGCATATTAAAGGAAAAAATAATTCTCTCATTGATTTTTTTACTAGAGAATTTTTATAAGGATATTAAAAATGTATGCTCAAAGGATTTTTCGTCGTGACTATCAGAATTTCCAAAATCAGTTGCAGCAGCTTTTGAATGAAAAAATAGAGCTTTTAGACAATATTGAAAATTTTATTCTTGTAAAAAATTGGGTTGGTGCTGAAGCTGGTATGGACCAGTTGAATATTATTGAACTCCACATTCGTGTTGTCAACAGGACTATCAGCATTATCAGGAGAGCTTATGAAAATCTTATGTATTAAAGTCATGTATGCTAAAAGAATAATTAAACGTGATTATCTTTTACTTCAGCATGAATTTCAACATCTTCTCAAAGATAAGCATGACACCCTTATTGGACTCCATATGGCAATAGAGGATGAGGATAGTTGAATTATTAATGCCTTAAATTACCAAATGTATATCATTGACACTACTATCGGTAATGTCAAATCTGTAATGAAAAGTCTTAACACAACCTATCAGAATTTGATGTGTTAATCATCCACTTTCAGTATCTAATGTATTTGTTTTATTTACAGAAATACATGTAGTCAGGCCAAGGACAGGGCAGAGGCCGTGGTCAAGGTAAGCAGAATTATCAGTATAATTTTCCAGAAATTGGAAGTAGTGGGTGGATCACCCCAAATAAAAAATTAATATTTAGCGCCAATGCCTCCTCATCAATATCTAGTCCCTCCACTAAGGACATTTTATTAACTAATGAATCAGAATCCTATATTCAAAATAAAATATTAGAAGAAGTGGTTCTCTATATTGAGGATAATGATACCACTATATTATCTGATCCTTAGGCAATCAAAGAAATATACCTCCAACATCAGGTTTATTTACTACATCAGAATATTTATGGATATGTATTTGAATAAATGCTTATAGATTCAGCTTTAGAAGAATTCACCTATTACAAGGTGGACGAAAACAGAACCAATAGCCCAATGAAATACAATAAGGTCCATATAAAAAATGTTATCAGGCCAATATAATGGGGTCTTTTTTTAAATCAGCAAAAATCCCTTATTTCTTTAAAAGATCAGAAATACAACTATTAGAATTATCAAAAAGCCTTTTATAATACCTTCTATTACCAGAAACTGATTCATAGTCATTCTTGGTTTATTAAAATCAACCAAGATGTTATCCAAATAATCAACTACCTCTTCCCACATGGTTTTATATTTGGTGGGATACTTTTGGGCCCAATTTGGACATTTTACCATAACCAATTCGTCATGCTTGTGACACATGGATATCAACATTCCTAAACTTACTAGGAAATTCAAATTATCCCATGACAAGAATTACAACCAGATTCTTCATTTTATTCAGTATCCCTTAGATCTGGAAATGGGATTTTATCTGTGACCAAACCAGGAAAGATAGACCTTGTTTAAAAAGGACATTTTATTTTAAATGGTGGAAAGGTCTGGACTCAAATCATAAAAAAATTAAAGAAGTTATAAATCAACACGCCAAGGCTATGATTGCCTCTAAACTGAAGACTAAGCTCACTGAAAATCCATTTGCTATTTTAAGAGATCAATTAAGAAAGCAAGACCCAAAATTTTCAGAACTAGAACTAATGGTACGATGTATAGACTATATGAAAACTCAATTTCTTGAAGTTCAATAAAGTTTATCAGAAAAAGATGATTCTTCCCTGCATTCAGCAAAAACTTCTATTTTAGTAGGAGAATCTCAGGACCCTAAAGAAAAAGATGATGATGCCTGAATAGAAGATTATTGGAATTTTCAGACATATTAATTAAAAAGTATAAAAAAATAAAGGAAAAAAAAATGTGGACAAGATTTATCTTTATTAGCAGAAAACGTCATGGATGACGCATTATGAAGAAGCTTATCAATTGTATCTACAATTATTGAAGCTTTTCACTATTCGGTTAGCAACAACTGGTACTGTGTGGTCAACTGATTTTTAGTATCCTGCCTGACATTTTTGTATTCATATGTGTGTTTCAGTTTGTTTTACATAAACTTTTTCTTTCAGACTCTCTCTCTCTATTATAATATCTCCCCTAACCTTTCAATACCCTTTCTCTCCTTATCTTATGTGTGTAATCTCAACCGTCGGCTGAGATCTTGTAAGTTTACTATTCCCCCTTTAATAAAATTGTGTTTTAATTAAAGTTCTTTTATTTTAGTTCATGTAAGGATCATATATGCATAATTTATTTATCTTATATGATTAATATATTAAAAAAATAGTATTGGTTGTGTGCTATAGAATCGTGTAGATTGATGGTTTAGCATAATACACTTCTCATAAAGTTGTATAAAGTCGAGATGACCCGTTTTTAATGGCGTGCGAAGCTATGATAAAGGGCAGTTCTTCTTTGACTCACATATTGACTCAAATAAGGCTTATGCTAGGTATGAAATTATGCACACCTCTATATAGTAATTTGAAGCTCAATAATTATTTTTAAATATTAAATTAATTTTTAATTCATAATTGTTATTTAATAATTTTAAATACTTATATTATATTTTTATTTTTGATTAATAATAATTGATTAAGTGCAGGGAGAATAAATTAATTTTTTAAATATAATACTAAAATGATAAGATATGAGAGGGAATATATTAATTTTATATGTTTAATAAATGAATAGTAATTAGATTTTGATAACCATTCTAGAAATTTTCCATTTTAGGAAAGTGCTAAATAATACGATGTAGAGTTAAAAAGTAATATTCTCTAGCTTTTGATTATCCAAAATAGGAAAAGAAGGTAATTTAGGGAATGATGCTAATGCTTTTAGTTCTTTGTTTGGTTTGGTTTTGTTTGATTTGATTTGATAATCATGCCCAATTTCTATTTAAAGCTTTTATGAGTATCAATTTTATATAAGAGATTTCCCCCCAATTTCTACGGTTCTCAATTTCAATTTTAGTTAGGGTTTCCAAGAAGGATTACCCCTGATTTCTAAAGTTCTCAATTTGAATTTATGAACATCCCAAAATTCTAAATGTTTTGAATTAATTTTAATATTTTATTTTCTAGAGACTGAAAATAACCCTTCTTACGTGGGCATTCACTGTTTAATGGGTCATCATAGCTTTGTACCCGAATTTAGTGACTAAAAACATAGAAACATAAAAACATAGAGACACTTCTGGAAATGTTCTAAGGGTCCCAATAGTAGTTATCATAATTTACCCAGAATGCCCTTGGATTGCAAAGGTTTAAGTTCAAATCTCAAATAACAATACAATTTTACAAGCCATCTAACAGTTTTATTGAATATTAGCTGGCACTCGCGTATTTTGCATGTAAATTTATGAAGTTTCTATTTAACAAAAATATTATATAATTACATAAGAATAAATTTAAGAAATTATTACGAATATTTATTAAAAATAAAAAATTTATAATTATTATCGAATGAGATACAAAACCAACGTAAATAACTGACATGAAAATAAATAATCATATAATTTTTTACTATCATATAGCAATTTTCATTAATTATACATAAAATAAAATAAAAAAATTACTCAAATTATATTGTGCATATAGAAGGCATCATAACTTTTTTTTTTCTTTCATATAAGAGGATCCTTTATCGTTGAAATATACTATAAAACAAATTTTATTGTAAACAACATTTTAATATGTAATTAGCATATATATGAATAAAGTATCATATATATTTACATAAATAAAATTGAGATCAAAATATCTATTAAGGTTGTGTGATGTGTGTATTTTTAATCGAGTTGGACCTTAGCAACAATTTTTGCTTTTATTTGAAGATATGATAAAAACTTATCTAGATAAATTAATCACTTGAAGATAGAATAAGAATGCTTCGTACTTATGCATTTTAACAGTATGAATTGTCTCAATAATTGATGTTGGTTATATAAATGTATAAAATATAATTACTTAAGATTTCAAAAATTAATCTTAGAAAGTAATATTAGATTTGAAAATTTTGTGCTTATAAAATATCTTCAATTCTTTATACAAGTATCTAAATCATTTAAAACTCTCCCAATAAGTAAGGGTTTTTACAAAAAAACTGAGAGTTGGATTACATAATAGTTAACAAGTTTCAAATATATATTGAAGATAATATATTGAGAGTAAGAGTATTGAATATGTTTCATACCATTGTAATCTATTTAAATATATTTTTTATTAATTTAATAATCACTATTATAAATACCTAAAGATATAGTAGTATTAATTTTTAAAAATATGTTTTGTATTATTATAATCCATTTAAATATATAATGATAATCATTAACTAAATCTCTAAAGATGTATTATCTTTTAATAAAAAAATGAACAGTTTAAGATTTATTAAATTATAATTTTAGATATGATGACTTTTACGATAAATTGTTGAGACGAATTATAATTTTAGAAGGAAAAATATACCAAACATTTTTAAATTGTTGATTCTAAGCTCTCAAGAACACATGATAAGATAGGATATATAAAAATAATAATATTGTGCATAAGGTTTTGACTCTATCTGACACAATTCAATAATGACTGGTGAAGGCAAAAGTCTTTTGGGAAATTAGTATTGCCGGTGAATGTCAAAAACACAAATCCAAAAAATTTACCCATGCAATGTTTAGAAATTTATTTCAATACATTAAATATAATATAATCTAAAATAACAATTTTTTGTAATACATCAGTGGTTAATATTTTCAGGCAAGGATAAAATGCTATCCACATTATTTTTCTAGGAAAAAATGATAATTATGCAGTCACCAAATCCTTCGTATATATAGGACACTCCCGCTCCTAATTCTTGCTCTCGCTTTTGCTCATGTTCTTACTATTTTTTGAACTATAAGCACGGCGCTTTCCTGCTCACGCTTTCCGAATCGGTGACTGAGCCACGTACATTTTATATGGATTCCTTTTTTTTACCTTGTGAACAAATTTATCAACTTTATGTAGTTTCCAAAAATAGGAAATTTTAAACAAAAAGGTGATTTTAGTTTTTTTTTTTTTATGTTTTTTTGTTGTGGTTTTTCCCCTCCAGTTTTATTTTTATGTGGAAAATAAAAATATAAACTTGTTTACATTTTTTTTTAATACAAAAATTAAAATCAAAATCAACATCATCTTGTCCACTCTCCAATCCAAAATCCCTTTCAGATCCTTTAGAAATGTCTATCAACAGAAATTGTTCGAAGAAAATCCGAAACATTTTTGTCAATAATAATCATGCGCTGCCACTCTGGAATCCATAAACAGAATAAGAGGAAAGGATGATGGCGGGAGGCAGAGGAGTTGATACGTCGGAATGGTGACGAAAGCCTTCATCAGCGAGAACAAAACAAAACAAAACAAGAGCGTGGAAACGGATATAATTTTAGAGTTTTGAGTATTCTTAAAATTTGAAACTTGTTAGACCAAATCCCAGAAAAAGATAGAGACTAAGATTCTTTTAAATTTTAATAAATTTTCAGGCTTCTTTTAAACATCATTGAATATTTGACGTTATTGATCTCCAGAAGTAATAGTTAGAAAATTATTTATAGGAAGTGACCCATTTATAGTTCATTTAGGTCTAAAGTAATCTTTCACGACCGTTCGTACTTCTAACATCAATTAATTTGAAAGCCTAAGATTCTTAATATTTGAAAAAATCTTTTTAAGTATGTCATTTTTCATAAAATTTATAACCAAATACGTTGCTTTCTGAATTCCTTATTTTATTTACATATTTTCATATTTACTTTAATTTGATACTCCTTACTTAGTAATCTTCCTATAAAATTGTGATAAACAAAAATAAAGGAACAAAATAAAGTGAATAAAATGAATGGATCTCTTCATCTCAATATTTGGTACTCCTTTCCTAGATTCCCAATTATTAATCAGAGTCAAACATAAAATACCCAAAAGTTTAAATAGAACAAATAATTAGTTTGATTGTTTATTAATGAACTTCAGCAGGACCAAAAAAATTAAAGTTAATAATTTATTTTTGTTTCAATAGTGGTTATCAGAGCTTGGTTAGATATAAAAATTAATTTTCCCATAATAACCAAATCCAATAAAAAAAATTTAATTTCATACAATCATACCGGAAAACTCATTTCCGAGTAATTTCCTACTTACTAAAAAACTTGCGAAATAAAAAATAAATCATACTTATTAATTTTTTGATACCTACGGTGCTATCTATAATATTACTATAAGTACTTTATTATAAAATATATATTCATTTTTTGTAATTAAAAATATATATTTAGAATAGAATCATAAATTATTTAATCGTTTATAAATTACAATAGCGCTATAACAATCCGAGTATTGTTATTATTTTAAATAAGGGAGTATACATATATAATTATTTTAAATATCATATTTTTAGGTTTAATTCATATTTAAAAATTTTTGAGGTGCCATTTAAACGGTGTGGATGTACTATTTGAATGGTAGCTACCATACAACAATTAAAATGTTGTGACACCTATATTTTCCATTTGTGATATATAGAAAGATACACACATATAAGGCACCTGCACTTATTTTATACACACACACACATAATGGCACATACACGTAATGCCCCAAATAAAAGTTTTGTCACTTTCTTGCTAAATTAGCAACAACTAGAGAGAGAATCAAGGCTCGGGACTTGTTTTCGCTCAAATACGAGCTTTTACATGCTATTCCGAGAGCTTGGGACTGGTTTTAGCATGGTTTTCACAAACTTTCAGGTACAATTTATCATCATTCACATTTTTATTTCTCAAAAATGGAAGATAAATACTAAGCATGCAATCTATAATTATATAAAGTTAAAATAAATGCGATTTTAGTTTTCGGGAGAAAATTTCGCAAATTTTTTAAATGTGAAAGTGATGCATGATCATTTTTAGAGATAATAGACAATGTTTGAGGAATATGGCCACTGGTCTCACATTT
>MKEJ01080809.1:0-14171 GCA_001753735.1 Embelia ribes | reverse complement strand
CCTGGGGCACGTCCTCATTTGGATAATTCTAATATGTATCTGTTTGAGTGAATGAGAACTAACATTTGTTGAATTTTTACGAAGCTTGTAGAGATAGACATCAATGGGATGTAAGGAATTTTTAGCCGATAGGCATTATTTTGACAGATCTTAGAAATTTCATATGATCCTTCCCAATTAGGTCCTAGTTTGCCATGAATGGGGTTTCTTCTGCTCTATGTCATTTTTCGGAGAACTAGCTCTCCCACTTCATATCGACATTCCTTCACTTTTTTGTTATAGAAGTTTTTCATCTTCTATTGATATGCCTCTATTTTTATCAAAGCCTCTTCCCTTTTAGATTCCGCAAGAGCTAATTCAACCTTTCTTAGCGAATCATTTTGTCTTTTTTCCACTTAGAAGGCCATGTGTATGGGAAGACCAATCTCTAAAGGGATGACCACTTTGCTTCCATATACCAAGCTAAATGGGGTTGCATTGGTAGCCGTCCAAGGCGTGGTTCTCTGAGCCTAGAGAACGCTATATAATTCTTCCATCCATCTCCCTTTTGCTTCTTCTAGTCTTTTTTTATGTAATTTAAAATGGTTTGATTTGAATTTTCAACAAGGCCATTGCTCTGTGGATAAGAAGGTGTGGAATAATAGTTCCGAATTTTATATTCAACATAAAATTCTTGAATAAACTATTCATCAAAATTTGTGCCATTGTCTATAATCAAAGCATAGGAATACCCAAAGCGTGTGACGATGTGCTTCCAAATGAAGGACTTAGTGTTTTCTATGGTTATTTTGACCAAGGGTATGGCCTCTATCAATTTTGAAAAATAATCGGTGGCTACCAACAAGTAACGTAGATTTCCCTTAGCCTCAGGTATTGGCCCAATGACATCCATTCCCCATTGTGCAAACGGCTAGACAGCGACAATGGCAGCTATATCCTGAGCTAATTGTCAAAGGATAGGTGAGATCTTTGGCATTTATCACATTTTTTACATAGGCAGTGGCATCAGCCTGCATATGTCGCCACTAATAGCCCTGGATGATAACCTTGTGGGCTAAAGATCGCCACCCTGTGTAGACTCCGCAGGATCCCTCATGGATTTCTTTCATTAAGGGTTTCACCTCCCTTGGGGGAACGCATCTAAGATATGATCCGAAAAAGTTTCGGTGATATAGTTGCTTACTCTTTGACAACAAGAAGTTTACGATATTCCTCTGTATTCTGATAGCATCCTTTCTATTTCTGGAACAGTCTGCACTTGAAGAAAATTTACAATTTCATCGATCCAAGATGGCTAACCCTTCTGAATAGGAAGTACGTTGAGTAGTTGTTGTTCAATACTTAGGGTTGGTAAGTAATTAATGAGGATTCTGCATTCTTCTTCAGTTGACACAAAGGTGGCTAGAGTTGTTAAAGCATCGGCATGAACATTTTGGGTTTTTGCCACTCGTTGAATAGAAAATTCTTCAAATTCGGATATGATTTCTATTACGTGCTTCCGATACTCCTCTATTCTAGCAGACTTAGTTTGACATTGCCCTGATAATTGTTCGGCTACTAACTGGGAATTAGTATGTGCTATAAGTTTGTTGATTCCAATGTTTCGTACTACCCTCAAGCCATAAAGGATTGCTCCATATTCTACTTTGTTATTAGTTATGGGGAAGCCAAGATGTACCGAACGCTCTGTAATGTCCCCATGTGGGTCAATCAAGACTATGCCAATTCTAGACCCATTTTTATTTGAAGCAACCTCTACGTGTAATGCCTAAGGACCATTTTCAAAACCTGCAATTAAAAAATTGGGTTCATCAGAAAATTATGCAATGAAATCAGCGAGGATTTGGCCTTTGATCGTTATACGAGTTTTGTAAATGATGTGGTATGTTCCCAGTCCGATGGACCATATAACCATTCTCCCCAAAATATCTGCATTTCGTAGGGTAGCTTGGATTGGATATTTTGTATAAACAAGGATAGAGTATGAGTGAAAATACTATGGAAGTTTTCGAGAAGCGATGACTAAGGCGAACACCAATTTCTCCATTGGATGATACTGCGTTTCAGAAGTGACCAGAGTTTTGCGTACAAAATAGATAGGTTGTTGTTCAAAACCTTCTTCGCGAAATAGTGATGAACTAACGGCATGCTCGGAGACAGCGAGATATAGAACCAAAACATCACCTCCCTCGAGATTATTAATTTGGGCACTTCAGATAAATACTGCTTCAAGACTTCAAAGGCCTTTTGACATTGATATGTTTATTCGAACTTTCGACCACCCTTCATTGCGATAAAGAAAACTTTGCAATTAGCGACCGACCTACTGATGAACCTGTTTAAAGCAGCTACCATTCCTGCCAGTTTCTAAACCTTTTTTATTTGTTTCGATGGTCGTAATTTGATGAGGGCTTAGATTTGTGAGGGGTTGGCTTCAATACCTCGATGACAAACAATAAAACCCAGAAATTTACCTGCCCCTACTCAAAGGCACATTTAGAGGCATTCAGCTTGAGTTTGTATTGACACAACGTATGGAATACTTCCTTCAAATTCATGATATGATCGTCCTATTTCTGACTTATTATGACCATATCATCAATGTAGACACACATGGTTTTGCCCAAATGTAGGGCACAAATCCTGGTGATTGCCCTCTAATAAGTAGATCCCGCATTCTTTAAACTGAATGGTATAATATTGTAACAGTAATTGCCCGAGAGTCCTCTGAAAGAAGTTTATTCCCGATCCGGCTGATACATCAGGATTTAATTATATCTGGAATATGCATCTAAGAAACTCAAACATTGAGCAGTTGTCAATGCATCCAATAATTGATCTATTTTAGGCATTGGGAACGGATCTTTGTGGCAAGCTTTGTTTAAATCTGTATAATCAATACAAAACCACCAATTACTATTCTTCTTTGGTACAACCACGACATTTGCTAACCACTAAAAAACCTCACGTATTGTTAAAGCCGATAACAACTTTCGTGCTTCCAAATGGATGGTTTTTGATTTTTTTTTTTATATGTCTAAGCCTTCTATCAGACTGTTTGGAATTGTGTATTGATATTAAGGCTACGACAGGCAATATTGGGATCGAGTCCTGGCATATCTGCTGAGGTCCATGCAAAATTATCTATATTACTTAGGAGGAACTAGAATAAGTCTTTGGAATTGTTTTCCGATAAGGTCGTACCAATGAGAAAATGATATTCAGCATCAGCGCTAGGGATTTGTCGTTTGATAAGTTCTTCCTTTACCTTCTTATTTGGATTCATCCCTGGCTCGGTTAAAGGGATTTCTTTGTAAAATGGAGTTTTCTGGGTAGTTGAAGTATGTTGTCTGGATTAGAACGAATCTCAGTTTCATTGATATCGGTTGAGGCACAAATCTGAATCGTAGTCTTCCCTCGAATAACTGCATTAATGAACTGTCTGAATTCATTGGTTCCCCCTGATTGTTTTAATTCCATCCAGAATAGAGTATCATACTTTTTGGTGTAAAGTGGAGCCAACTGCATTAAGAATGTGTAATCAAAGGCACCCGAGGATTCCATTGTATGGAGACGAGGCATCAATCACTATAAATTCCACCTTGGTCTCAATTTTGTCATGTTTGGACATCCAACCATATTCTTCCCAGAGCCTTTACTTGCTCTGAACTGAAGCCAATTAAAGAAACAGGTACCAGAGATAATTCTGTAAGGGAAATGTGGAACTTGGGTAACATATAAGTGAAAAGGATATCCACCGAACTCCTGCCATCTACTAAGAGTCGTTGTACCATCACAAATAGGTGCATGGCAGCTGTTATAATGAGGGCATTATTATGTGGTAAAGAAACGTCCTCCAGATCAGTGTCATTCAACGAAATGGGTTGTTGCACCATCCTCTGCCTTTTTGCCCTATGTAGGTCATGGAATGAAACCGAGTTGACATACTACTGAAATCACCACCTTCGGTCAATGGCATGCTGTAATTTTAGTACTGTCGCCAATAGTTCAGATGTGTGTATAGTTAATATTTCAGGTAGAACAGGGGCGGGTTGATGATAGGGCAGTGGGGGTGGAAGCGCCTCCTGCGTAACAATGTATATGTGCAAATACCCCTTGCTAGCTCAGTTATCTAACTGCCTTTGTAAATTTTTATAGTTTGAGTTGGTATGATCATGATCTCAGTAATATTTACAATATTTCGTTTTGTCTCTGCCCTCGTGAGGGCTTTTGAGCGGTACAGGTGGAGTAACCCAATCATTGCGTTTGATCTCATGGAAAATCTCAACATTAGGCTTCTGAATCGATAGTGGAGACCCTGATCCTACTATCCTCTTGGCTCCTTGTGTTTATACTAATTCTTACTTTCATTTATCTTTTATCTTCTACTCGATCGTCCCTTCTATGTTCTTGTACCACGTTATGTACTTCTTTTTCAAAACCCGATTTCTTTCCTTCCTTAGAGATAGCTCTTAACCTTACTTCTTCGGCCTTTGAGTACTTATCTAGCTGAAGGAAGAGCCTGTCCATGGATTTAGCCGGTTTAGAATGGAATTTGACATAAGTTTCATCCTGAGGGTGAAGGCAGGCGGTAATGTAGCCAAGGGCGAAAGTGTCAGGGCAATGTATCCGGTCAATGGAATTATGCACATTTTTAAACGAATGGTGAAGTTGAAGAGGCTTTCAGTAGAACTCTTCCTCATCTACATTAGGGCTTCTAGCCCTAAGGTGATTTTGAAAATTGTGACAAATCTTCTCAGAAACTTCTCCATCATCTTCCTTCATATTCGAATCGACCCTAAAACTTCTTGATCTAACCACTTCAAGGCTACCTCTCCAAAGGTGAAAGGGAATATTTTGTATAAAAAATTCTCATTAGAGTTCCACGTGAACACTTTTTATCGATAGTGCATCAGATGTATGCTCGTATCCGAGATGCCATCGTACATGGTAAGGGCGGAAGGGCTATAATTTTGTGGGATTAGCTCAAATAAGATTTTAGAGCTTAAAGGGGATAGGGTCTTTCCACCGATAATTCGTTCAACCTGTTCATCAACAACTGTTTGGGGATAAGAAGGGAGTTCGTGTAATGGGGGGCCTCCTTCTTTGGGATAATTGAGAATGTTGAATAGGTCGGAATGATGTGAATTGGGCAGAGAAAGAAATTGAGACCTACTAGGTCTGTCATTTCCCGACATGGGTTGTCAAACTCGGTTATGCATATGTTGAGCCTGGTTTCTAAATCACTTCAAGTTTGAATATGTGAAATAGGATCGGGACCTTGGGGTGCACTCGACATATGTTCGGGGAAATTCTCTCTATCATCCTCGAACATACTCTTGGTCATCCTCCTAAAAAGGGATGAATTTGGTAAATCGGAAAGAACTGACCGAGTTGGAGGAACTGGTGTTTCTAGGCCCCAGGGTCTAAGGGATACGAGTCATCCTCATTCGATTATCATTCACCTTGAGGAAGGGGATCTTCTTCTTCTTACGATAATAGGATCTCCTAACGTAGCCTCTTGCATTATGCCTGGTATGGTAGGAAGGATGGAAGTAGGTTCTCTGGGTCCCAATCTTCCACGGCCACGAACGTTGCCCAGACTTTGCTCAGCTGCTAAGGTTTGCTCAAGAGGGACCCTTTCATTAATGTGGTCAATTGCCATCGGTTTTTGCTCTGGTATAGGAAGAAGGGGACTGTTTCCGCTTTCAAGAGCTAACCCCAAGAAACTAAAGGCTGATTAAATTTGTTCTTGCACAATAGATATGATCAGGGCTTGCAGATCCAGGGGTTGTGGAGGATTGTTAGAGAAGCTTGGATTATTTACTATTTATTGGCTGAGTTTGGCCTATATTTTGAATAAGATTAGGTCAGAGAGGTTGTTTTAGGTAATGAAGCCAAAGGGAATCGTAATAGATAAGAGAGAAGGGATGGTGGATGAGTTTTGGACTATTTCGAGTGATGTTTGGTTCACAGGGAGAGATTTATCACTGTGAGTTGAATTTGGTGGAGGGGGGTTCTGAATGTGAAGGGATCTCAACATGTTTAGAGAGTAGTGGATTCGGGAACTTAAAGTTTATGTTACTATAATTTCGCACAGATGGCCCCAGTTGAAGAGTATGCATCCTGTTGTAAATCGGATACATGCTTCCTCATGATAAATACTTGGAAACGTAAACAAGAGAATTATCTTCCAAAGGTCCTTATTCAGCTTTTCTTCAGTACCTAAAAATGCAGATATGGGAATTATTCGTCGACTATCCGATTCTTAAGTAAGTAAAGGTTCGGATGAGGTACTAATGACAGTTAGAGTAATAAATGAGTTGGTTACGTACTAAATATAGAGATAGAATAATTTTGTTCATATGTCTTTTCAACTGACATGTGGCAACTTTATAATACACAGTACCTGTACAACTGCCAAATAGAATTTAACTCATTGATCCCTGATTTTTTTGTTAATCGAAGTGTACAATGGGTAGTTTGATTTTACTACAGTATTAATCCATGTATTTCATTTTATGTACAAATATTGGTTTAGAAAATTTATATTATGATAATATTGTCAAACAACACAATATAATTTTTAAAAAGTTTTAATTTTTCAAGAAGGTTAGGTTTGATGGAGTTTTTTTATATTATATTTTTTTCTAAAATTATAAATTAATTAAATTTCATCATTTTATTCCAATCTTCATTGATGTGAGATACTGAGCGCTCACTTATGGCGGATATGTTGGAAATTTTTAGTGAGAATTGTAGGTAAGTGTAAAAGTAGCAGATGGGAAAAATATTGAAAAAGAGAAAATTTTGTATTTTTATTATTTGAGCATTTTTGGTTCGGTTTTAAACAAAACATACGGGCCCTATTTATATTACTCCGCTTCCACAATGGATGGTGGAGATTTATTTTATCTAATGAAGTCACTATAAATCTCTACAATTCTTCAATAAAAATATATATTTTTTTATATAGAAAATTTTAAAAATATTTCTAGAAAATTCTTGTATGAACGTCTAGATAATCTCTAGATTTTTCTACTTATTACATGGGATAGTGTATTTTACTGGTAAGCTTGATAAAACTAACAAGCCCTAATACAAAATTACAATTATCCAAAACATAAAAATCCAAAAAATACTCTTACAAATTTTATGTTTTAACAACATACCGAACGTTAACTTTTACTCGCACTTTGTTCCTTCCATTTTTCCAATCTAAAAACTTGTTTTAATCAAGAAAATGGAACGCATTACGAGGTTGGCATCTGCGCAACCAACTGTTCAAATTTGTAAGACCATAAACCTTGAAGCCCAATAACCATCGGGTCCTTGCTTCGTACATGGGGTGCTATAGTCCGTTGGCATTATCCATATGATGACCGAAAATTGTACATCATCCAATTCGATGTTGAGACGAAGAAGCTTTCGGCAGTGCAGTTCATATGACCCAAGAGGCTAAGACGCCCTGTAGCAGGATGATTGGATATTACGGAGAATGTTCTGGTGGCAATATATATTTTAGATTTCTCTGACTGAAACTTTAGGATTAACCTTAGTCCTGAACATTTGAATGAAAAATCGAGTGCCAACTTTAAGATTGTTTTGTAATGCTTTTTAGTTGTTAAGAAAAGGAACTAGAATTTGTTGTACAATTTAGAGGCTTTCAAGTTTTGTCTTTTTGATGGTGGTGATTCCAAATTTCTTTATTTTCATTTTAGTCTCTTTGTTACGGTCACGATTTCTAGAAATTGGAAACAACCTTCTGAACAATAACTAAAAACACTGAAATATACATTGATGAAAAACTAACTCGCTCGAACAACCTGAAAAGTTGCAAGAATGACCTTGGTGAAAAACTTTGGAATACTTCTAATGGATACTATCAAGCTCAAAGTGGCACCATTATCTGGTATGGTAGGATCTGATTTGATTATAAGGAAAGATGATCTCCTAGGGAGGGCCTTAATGCAATCCCTTGCAAACCACACGTATCGATTAGGCCCTGATTTTGACCAACATATTGAGCCGAACTCATAATCTCCGAGTCTACAGTTGATTTTGAGTTTAGTCTCCAAACTTCTATAGTTACACATATATAAGTTGAAAATAAGCGATGCGGAAATGATCATATATAATATAACTACTTGATTGGGTGGTCCTAAACTTGAAAGTGGTTTTTAAAACTCAATGAGAAAATTCCCTTCTAGGCAAAAGTTAGGACCGTGGAATGTGCTCGCAGTTACTCATATGTTGCAACAAGGAATTCGCTTTCCTCTGGGCTCGGCTCGTTCCGCTTCTTGCAATCTCCATCAAATAATCATAAACACCATATTGAAGTGCTGCCAATACGAAAGACGAATTTTTTAATCCCAGCTCGAGCAGAAGAGCTGTGGCACATTCCTTGTTTTTTGGGGTCCCATCTCTCATTATCTCAACCAATGTCTTTACAACTTCCAATTTTCCGATTTCATTTCTTCCTTCAGGATGTGACAAAAGGAGCAATAAAATCGAGAGGGCCTCATCGATCATGCCCGCAATTTTATTTTCGAGCAATTGAAGTAATGGAGTAATAATACCTGCCTGGATAGCTTTCGACTTGTTAAGTACATTGAGGGACAAATTGAATAGCGCGGTTGCAGCGTCTTTTTTCCCTCTAATCGTCCCATTTCTCAATAGGTTTACCAACGGTGGAATGCCATTTAAGCAACCAATCATTTCTTTGTTTTCGTCGATCATCGAGAGACTAAATAGCGTAGGAGCGGAGTTTTCTCTCGCCTCATCTGTTCCTTTCCATAAGATTTCAACTATAGCGGAAACAGCACCTTCTCCAGCTATGTGTCTTTTGTTTGCATCATCGAGCGATAGGTTTAACAAAGCTGTGACTGTTTGCTCTTGAATATCAGAATCTGGATTATACAAAAGCTGAATTAAAAGGGGTATTCCACCGACGCTTGCGATTAAAGTTCTGCATTCCGGGTTCTCCTTGGATAGAAACCGAATCTTCATAATAGCGTTTATTTGCAGATTTCTGTCCGAAGAGGACAGATCTTGGACTAAGGAAGATACTTCGTCTACAAGCAAAGACACTGAGCTGTCAAAGCCTTCATGGATATTCCTTTTCGGTGTTTTGTAATTGGTCTTTTCACACCATTCTTGAATGAGATTGCGAAGGGCACAGTTCGGGAATAGAGACGAGTGATCTAAAATCTGACCCGTTTTTGGGCATGTTCTATGATTCGAGTTCAACCATGTCTGTATGCTCTCTCTTTCGTATGTCTGAAAACGTTAGAAACGTGATTCAGATCACTGGCCGTAACAAACAAACATCAAGTTTTAATTAACTTGATTAAATAAAATTTACTTCTTGCTGAAAATAATAAACAATTGGCTGTGTTTCTCCGTAACAGTTTAAACTTAATATAGTATCAAACGTGGTTCAAGTCTAGTCGTTGCCCAATTTAAAAAATTTAAATTCCCAAATCATGAACTTCAAATCCCTCGTAAACAAGAAACAAACAATTATGCTTACAAAAATTGATTTAGTTTTGTATCAAAATAAAATTCGTTTAATTTGAATCGCAATATTTTCAATAAAAAAAATAGCAATACAACATTACCTGCCCAGTGGCGACAATGACTGGATCTGTCATAATCTCGAGGCTTATCGGGCAGAGGAATTCATGAGGTACAATCAAGGACGGATGCTTCTCTAAGGTTTTCGACGATAGAGTATCTTCAAGCACATTTGCTCCTTCGATTCCAGCGATATGCTTGAATTTCCCTAATAGGTCAACAATTCTCTGAGTGCTCTCACGATCTCGTGTGGCTTTATCATTTAAAAGTTTTCTAACCGCTATAGTTTCGGCTTTCAACTCTCCAATAGTGTGAAGCTCTAACTTTTTTGCTAGTCTTTCTAGTATTGCACTGTCTGCGTTTCGATCATTGTCTTTGGAAAATACAACCATCATATCCATTGCTAGTTCCATTTCTTGAGAGTCGGTCCTTTTCTTCGCTCTTTTCAGTTGCATCCGCGCTAACTCAACCTGTGGAAAACAAATTGTGTGAAATAATTAGACAACAGACTTACATTTTCTACTGATGTCCTGTTTCAAACACACGAATACCAATTATTCTCGAGCAGTAATTTCTTTTTCGTCGCGTTAACACGGGGCAAGTTCATCGGCTAGATTCAAAATATTTGTAATATCTACCCAAATCATCATCGAACTTCGAGCTATATTTCCTTCCGAAACTATTACCTTCTCAGTGTCAATATTATTTGGAACGTTCAATTTCTGTGTTTGCTTTGCCTCAAATCAGAATTCTGATGAAGAAATTTTAAGACGAAATATATATTTAAGAAAATTACTTTCCGTCCATGTGATCTAAAGTCGATTTTGCTCAGGTAAATGTGTTTATGTTTCTATTTCCTCTCTTGATACGGCGTGTTGAATATAATAAATAATATAATATGCTCCCTACCATCTTATTAAGCTTTTAGGCGAGATGTTTGCACATATGTTAACATGATATTGGAGCAAACAGTTTCATGGGTTCAAGTCTTAGTGCTATCCAATTAAAAAAATTGAATTACACTTGTTGGCTTAAATATATGCTACAAGTAAGGGGACGTATTGAATATACTAAATAAATAAATAATATAATGTGCATCTCCCTAATAGCTTAAACTTTTAGGTGAGATGATTGTACATCTGTTAACAATGTCAGAGTAAACAACAATTGATCTTGTACACCATGTCCAACTTGCAGCGCAAAGCCAAACAAGAAGATGCTCGACTTCTCTCCAACATTCAATAATTGATCACAAAACCCTAGATTCAATATTTAATCTAGTGGCTCATTTTGCAAGATTGGAAACTTTCTTTAATCTAATTATTGCATATCCTAATGTGTTTGCGTGGTTGATTTTACGTACAAGTGACAATTTGGGGTTATCTATTAATTTTTATCAAAGAAAGATAGACAAAAATGAGTTAGTAAACATGTTTTAGTTTTAAAATTTATGGAAAAAAGACCCAAATATGAACAAAAAAACAAATACGTAAATAATAAAACCTAAATAGGAGAACATAAACGTTAATAAATGCGGCTTTAGTGTGCATTAGTTGGAGCTTTGTGTTTACGTTGTGGGATATTTTGAAGATTACTCACGTATGTTGGAACATTAGTTGTAATTAATACAAGGATTTGGAGTTGTGTCGGACTTCCGAAATACCTTTTGGCATTAGTTTAATGCAGAGCTCAAGCAACTCACAACGAGGTTAAAGTTGGCTAATCTTGGTCTCTCAGTGGACTGAGTGTTAGTTTTCATAATAATTTTGAGTTAATTGTTTCAAGGCCGTATTATGTTAAAACTATTTCGAGACTTTACTGAATCATGTATTTGCTGTTGTTTAACATACAAGCATGCAATGTTAAATTAAATTTGTTTAAAATAAATTCTCACTAAGTGAAAATTACATGAATTATGATTAATTCTTAAGAATTCCAACGCACTTCTGTTCATACGTTCTCAAAGCACAACAATGTAATAAAATAATTTCTAGAAATTGGTGAAATAGATTTGAGATCAAGTTGGATTGTGTTGAATTAACAAGGTTAAATATTTGCTATGTGCTAACAATATACCTTGTTCTTTATTTTGAGATTAAGAAATAATATAATGTTTTCTTAGCATCAAAGTTTTGTGGGTATTAAAAGGAATTTAGTTGAAAATAAATAATTGAATTCACTATTCTAAACAATGTTTGTACCAAATGGTTATTTATAATAGGCAAAACTGTAATACATAATTATTCTTTCTTTAAGCAAATAGAGGACTAGAATAATGAGTTAGATAGTGCTTCAAAGGCCTTTCACAGTTGAAGTCTAATCCATCTCGGAGTTCTAATCCTAGAACTATAAAAGTGGTAACCAAACAAAGCCCATGGTTTACAACAAAATGTATTTTGTTTTGCCAAAAATAATTGTGTATAAAGAAACTCAATTGGACACAAAATCAAATTGAAGGGGGTGTTTCTTGAAAAACTATAATTATGATACTAAAAGAATAAATCTGGTCTTGAGAGAAACATGTATAAAATGTCCTTTTTCAGGTATGAGCATACGCTACTCACTACACATGTCACCCTTAATTTTTAATGGAAAAACAGAATATCAGATATTACAAGTGTTACATGAAATGCTCATGTATGTAACTGTAGCTAAAAACAATGGTAATAGTAACAAGACTACAACCGTATGTATTACTAATGGATTTTCAGGAGTCCTTAAAGGATGGTGGGATAATGCACTTTCCGCCTCACAAAAAACAGATATTTTAGATGCTCAGAAAGTAATATTTAATGTTGAAACAAACCAGAACATTCAGCAGCAAGATGCTATTTACACCTTGGTACAGACTATCATCCTCCATTTCATTGGAGATCTGAATGACTAGTCTGATAGAAACCGAGAACTATTACAGAATTTAAGATGCCCTAACTTATCCCTAATTAGTCCATAATTCAGGCACGTCGCTCCCTTTGGTATCAGAGCCATGAATTGTTCTTGACATATATTGCTCATATAATAACCTTGTGTTATAAAGTACATGATTCACCATAAATCATGTCAGATCTTGCCACATCTTCATCTGTAACTTCATCGGGATTAGCCGTAAATACTCAGTTAGTAGAATATGAACAGGTATAGGAAAAATTAGATAAATGGACCATACCAGAAGTTAAACCAAAAGAAATTTATATAATGATAAATGTTATTATAAAATGTATTTTTTTTTTTGTATGTATTGTATTTTGAAGTATCGAGAAATTGGAAAGTGAAATTTACCACATCATTTGTTTTTTTTTAACTTTCGGAAAAGTTTTTAGAATGCTACGTTAATTTTTTCTACTATTTATGATTTCTTTATTAAAAAGACGAAGTTTTTCGATCCAAAATAAAAAAATGCACCAATATATTTAAGAAATATTTTAGAAATTATTTTTAAAAAGTTTGATGTAAACTATTTCTATTTTGTATGATAGATGAGTTTCTAAAAAATTAAATTTAAAAATAAATGAAAAAAATTGGTGTGAATACTCTGAGAAGAAATTCTACATAAGGTTTTTGTGTAGAAAATTTATCATTCTCTATTTAATATTAATGCTATTTTTATCAAAAACTATTCTAATTAAACACTAGGGAAGGTATATTTTATAATTTAATATATAATAAGTAATTATTTTAATTAACATAATTAATTTTTATAGAAAGATTGGTATTAAGTATTTATAACGTGGTATTAAACATCAATTTTTATAAGGGAATAAGTTTCTAAAAAACAAAACTGGGAAATCAAATTATGAAAACTGGTGTGAAAGCTCTAAATACAGAAAAAAAAAAGTGTGATTTTAGAAATAATTTTAAGAAATGAATTTTGGACCGCTCCAACACTTTCAAACTTATTTTATTTAATTTAATTTGGTTAAAAATAAAGACGCCTCTTTATAAAAATTGTGGTTTGTAAATCCAAAGAAAGTTTTGCACATTTATATTGCTCATAGCATTAGTCACAAGCTAAATGTTGAACTATAGCTTGGAAAATTCAATTATTCATTATAGTAATTTTTATAATAGTGGTAGAAGTAGTAGTGGAAAAAAAGGCTAGTATTTTTTCACATCCATGATTTTTTTGTATGAGAAACGTGTATACATTTAATTATTGTTTTTGAAATGAACTGAAAATATGATAAATAGTATATCTATTTATTTATGGTTACGTTTTTCTCGCTCTCCGCACGTACTGCCCACACGGATAGAGAAAAGAGGGGGAGATACATACAAACATATATATATATATATATATATGGAGAGAGAGAGAGAGAGAGAGAGAGATTGGGGGGAAGAATGGAAGGAAAGAGAGTAGTAGTAGTATCAGCTCTGCAATTCGCTTGCACTGACGATGTTTCTACTAACCTCAACACCGCCGAAAGGTCTGCTCTTGTTCATCATTAATTAATGAATGGAAATATATCAAGTAAGTAGTCTTCATAATTCAGAAAATCCATTTTTACATATGTGCAGGTTGGTTAGAGCTGCTCATCGAAAGGGTGCTAATATCATCCTCATCCAGGTAATTTTGTAACCTTTTTTTTTTTTTTTTT
>MKEJ01080805.1:0-10625 GCA_001753735.1 Embelia ribes | reverse complement strand
ATTTATATTTATATCATTTATAAAATAATCTTTTATAGAATTTTTTATTTATAATTTTAAAATTAAATTTATAATGTATAATTTTTTTTTCTAAGTTTAATCACCCCACAAAAATTATACTCATGTGCCTTGATTTTACCTTTGATTGGGATTTAAATTACAATCAAAATTTTGATATAAATATTATTCATACTGGATTTTAATGCTTACAGCTCGGCTTAATTTACTTTTGGCAGGTATATAAATGCGTTATTGAAATCCCATGCACGACATATTAGATCCAGTTATACAAAATCTTTCACATTAACAATGTTATCACAATCTCGAAATTAATCTATTTTGGCCTTTCTAAAAGCATCATATTTATTTACTACGGCATGTGGTACAGCTTTTGGGTATCGTAAAATATTACTAAGTAGCTATTTTTTCTCTTATTTTTGAACTCTTATGTGGGGTATGCATATATATAGTAGTTGCCAAATTAGTATGCTGTCATTTACCTTTTATTAAAAACAATAAAAAAAGTTGGTATGTTGCTATTTCACCTACTATTTTTTGGAACTGACTTCACCTTTTCTACTCAGAGTGGTAATGTGGGGAAGAAATTGAATCATTGATTTATGTTCTCATAATGAGGCTTTCTAAGTTAGTTGATAATAATAGAATACTATGTGTAAAAAAAAAATTAAAATGAAGAAAATACTTGTAATACCCTCCTTTACCAAGCCAAAAACCTTACTTGATGATATAATATTAAGCTGAATTTATTTGTTATTTTGAATTAAATCATATTAACTTACTGAAGTATAGTTACACAAATAATATGCAATGGGTGATATTTTGAATTGGTGTAGAAATGATAAAAATAAAAAAATAAGCAAGTTATGGATGTATCAATTTTAAGTTTTACCATACCAATCATTTTAGAGATTGTTTATTATTATTGCATTTAACTTTAGCATGGGCAAGAGAGTAGGGGTAGAATGTAATTTTGATAGAATTTATATATATAATTGGAGAAATTTAAAAGATCCCTACTATGTGACTTTTCTTAGAAAATAATTTGGCTATAAAAAACAAATGGGTTCGGACCTCCAAACCGATAAAAATAAAATAAAATAAAATAAAATTCCAATATGATGTCAAATATTCCTTGCTCCGCCACTGACAATGAAAGGTAATTGCTCTTTGCAAAATTTTATATCGTATATATGCGTGTATATTTGAAGCAACCTTTAGGTGCCAAATATACACATCAAAAAAATGTTTTTTATTGTGGCTATAGCAGTTGGTGTGTAGCTAATTTTATTTGTTTATTTTAAAAATATTAAGCCTGGTATCTAAGTGAGGTGATCACTCACACTTCTCATCTTGTGGAGTCTTTTCTTCTAAAAGAATATGATGATTAATTTTATACTTAAAAATTAACAATTGACATTCCTATCAAATTTGAAATTCATTTAATGGTTTGCAATTATGCCAGTGGTAGAAATGGTCATGTGTAACGTATATGCATTTGTCATGGAATTTGACAACTTAACTAATTAAGCAACATAATTTAGTTGCAATTCATTTTAATCAAAACTTAATTTGTTGGTAAGCCTAAAAAGCATTATTTGAGCCAAACACAATGGAATTTTGTGACAGTTACCCTTTCTAATTCGTCTAATTGTTTGTTATATGAGTCATCCCAGGGTGTTTATTTGAATTTTTTGGTTGCATCAGATTTGATAGAGTATGGCAAGTGGCAGACGAAGAAATTTAATCAATATTTTTTTTTCTAAATAGTCCTATAAAGCTCTTTGAATTAAAAAGCTATGACAGATTTTATGAAATAACTTAATTATTTTTTAAAAGGATCAATTTGTAGTTAGTTTTCTAACAATAGTTTATTATCTGTTGAACAAGTTACAAAACAAAAAGAATCATAGAAAAATAATTAGTCATGCAGTTTTTGTTCAAGAATGCCTTCTATATTAAAATTCTCTATCATTATTAATGGAAAGAAAAAAAAAATAGTTATATCTATTGTGTTCGATCTAAAAATTAGTGTAAGAAGGCAATTGACAAAAGATATAAAAAAAAAAAAGAAGAGAAAAGGCATTAAAAAAATAATTGACGAAGAGAAAAAAAAGAAAGAAAAGGAAATAAGCATAAAATAAAAATGACTCTAAAAATGAGCTAACCTTGTGCTTTTTGCAATTGCAATTCTCCATCCAGAATAGAAGTGAGAATATATGTATCTTCTTGTGAAAGAAAATATACATATTTATCTTCTTGCAAAATAAAATATATATTAAAATATTAAATAAATATAATAAATCCATACCGAAGATGTGGATTTTTATTTATTTTTGTTCCAAATAAGGGGACAATTGACATTCCTTGCCTCTACATACATTCGTCCCAGAATACGATGTATCCCACAAAAGATGCGCTTGATTATGAAAGTTGCATCCAAACCATGAATTTGGACTACAAATCCTACTTTTTTCACATGAAAGTCATGGGATGATGGGTTTCAACAAGAGAAATTTGAATTATTCCGCTAGGAATAGCCTAGTGGGTTAGAACTTAATCTCACAAATAGGAGGTCATGGGTTTGAATCCCCCACCCCTTGAACTTTCCAAAAAAAAAAGAAGAGATTTGAATTAAATTATGAAATGACTAAAATATTTGTAGCTACATTTCAAAAAAAAAAAATGTATTATACAATATTTAATATTGAAATAACAAAACTACGCCTAACTACGTTTGCCTCGGTGCTCCTTAAAACTCTTTATCAGAAGTTCTATTTTAACATTTGAGGTATTATGAATAAAATTTTGCAATTAAATATAGTTCACTGTTGGGAATGTCCTAACAAATTGCAAGAAATTCATCACCTAAGCAACTTGGATAAAAATGAAAAGAGGAAAATAATATTTTGCTTATAACTCCATAACATTTTCTTGAAAATTTAGACCCAAGGAAAATAGTACTTCCTTCGTTTCATATTAATTGATTGACGTTATGTAACGCTGCACAAGAATTAAAAAGTCTATTAAATGAATTTGTTAATATAATAAAATAAAGCTATTTTACCTTGATACTAAAAATAAAAGTGGGAAAAAGAACTGTCAAAACTGAGTGGATAATAACTTTAGGATTTATGGTGCTCAATCATTATACTAAAAAAATAATAATAATTCGAAAATGGCCTGGAAAATAGGGAATTCCAGTTTCCAATAACCTGTTGCCAGCTGGCTGATTGATGTTGACTGCTCAGGCTGCCCCTGAGTTGCCACGTGATATCATGCCCTCATTGGGTCCCACGTATATGTGTGTTTATGCATATACATATACATACCACACCACCAAGGCAATAGATCCAGGTCACGTTCTCTGGTTTGCTAGGTTGAATCATGGTTTATATTAAAAATTATTGTGCGTGTGAATCACTAGATCCTATGGACTAATCGGACAGCGCAAACTAAAGGAAATCACAGATTTAAAAAAAAAAAAAAACAAAAAAATAAAAATGCTTTATTTTGTTGTTTATTAACAAATATTCTTTTGTTTGCGTAATTTTCTCCACAAATAATTTCATATGATTGATGAGATAATGGTTGTTATTATTAAGCATCAACTAACAAAAGCAAGGCATATTCTTTTTCCCCAAATGAAAATGGACCGAATGTTGGGACCACGAGATATATTACATGGCTTAGAAATCAAATTAATAAGAGATTTAATATGCAAAAATAGGCTTATCATCTAACGTACTAGTAGTAGTTTTTTCAAGTGGTTATGAGTTGTGAGGTTTATACAAAATATTTTGTGTGTGTGTGTGTAGGTAGTTGCTTAATGCATAATTTCCACAATAATTGACCATTTGTGTTGATGGTTGGAGTGCAAGGCATAGACATCATAATCATATGATTAACGCCATGTGAATCGGGGGCACGGGATCAAAATTAAGAACTCCGGTATGAACATAAGCGACTTGCGAGGTGTATATTGTTGACCGTGTGATTTCCCATATTACTTGGAAATAAAACAATGATAGTATTTCGATTTCTAATTTTTAAAAATTGATATTTGAGATTTTTTCATAACTCAATTTATTGTATATGAAAACATGTTCGATAACAACTTATGAAAAATAGATTTCAACTATAAAAATATATAAAAAAAATTTGAAGTTAAAATACTGACTATTTCGTACAATACATGTTTTTTTATTTTTTTTTAATATATGTAATAATACAATTTATTTTTTATAAAATTAAAAAAATTAGAGAATAAGTGCTACGTAAAGGGTAATTAGATAATTTGAGGAGTAATTTATAGATTTAAATCTGATTTTCACTTTGCCGCACAACCTTTGGGGATAGAATGCAATGATATGCATTCCTCACGGGGAAAGTATAACTGCAGATATCGTATGGGGTACTAAAAAATTAACAGAAACCTCATGGGGGCAAAGTGTAATTTACCCGAAAATTAATGAGGCGCAACAGCGCACCACCAATTGGACTCAGTTTGGCTGATCTCCCGGGTTCGAGAAACAAACGCCACGCCATTCCTCTCACCGAAACAACTTTCGTTACGTTTGTCTGATACTTTTCCCCTCCCTCCCTCCCTCTCCCTCTCTCTCTCTCTCTCTCTCTCGGTGATTCAAGCCCTCTTCTGCGTCCTAGGGTTTGTATGTTTCCCCAATAATAATCTATCTAATCTTATATAAAAGCTAGGGTTTCGCTAGCTAGCGATGGATTCGGAGGACGATATGCACGACGCGAACGACGCCGTTTCGATCGACGATGACTACTACAGCGACACGGCGTTGGAGGATTACGACAATAACAGCGACGACGACTACGACGACGGCGGCGATTACGAGTTTATGGACAACGATTCCGACGAGTCCGACGAAATCATCGTTAGCCGACAACAGGTGTTTTGTTCGGATCGATTTTTGTTGTTGCTTTGCTTTTGCTTTTCAATTCGATCTTTGATTTTGCTTTTATACAGCGATTGAAGAGCATTAGAGCATTCGCACGAGGATTTATCGATTAATTTATAAATCCGACTTTCTAGACACTCATTTACCTTGGTAGAAACTGGCCAAATTGGGTTTTCTTGAAAGCCATTTATTTAAGATTAAAATATTATATATTAAAATAGTAAATTCTAAAAAATATTTTTCTAATATATTGGTGTATTCTTTTTATTTTGGTGAGAAAATATATTTTTTAATAGAGAAATTGTGAGTAGTAAAGACTGAAGCAACTCATTTAATTTCTCATTGTTCTTTGCTGATATACTGCTATCTAAGACCATTAGAGCTTTCACGCAGAATTTTTCATTTAATTTCTTAATCCGACTGTCTAAAAAATCATTATTTGAATGTAAGTTGTTATTTTCAGAACCGCTCGTGCCTGTGTTTCTGCAGAATTTCTTGGAATTAGTGGAATAATCTTATATGTATAATACAATGCAAAAATATGTTTTTTTCCGAATATTAACTAGAGTTTTATTAGAGAAATTATGAGTAGCAGATTTTTCTAGTCAGAAATTTATGTTATGCTAAGATTTCTAGAAACAGAAGATTGTTGTGGAACATTTAGGGTTTAAGTCATTTGAGAAATTATATGAGAGAAATCTCATATTTAGAAAGACTGATATGAATGCTCTAATCTTTCTCTTATTTGGGTTTTGTGTTTCCTTAACTTTAAAGCCCAACTTACTGTGCTTTTCTTTCTCTCTCTCTCTCTCTCTTTCTTTCTTTCTTTCTTTCTTTTTGGATTTTGGCTATTCTATTGTGATTGCTTTATGGGGGTGTAATTTTGATGAACCAGCTGAAAATTTCTAGCTGCTTTGGACATTCTGAGGGGTCTGAGCTTTAATTTAAATTAGTCATTGATGTATGTCTTTGGCAAAATGCTGTTTGCGTTTGCATCGCTCCTATGTTCGCTATGATGTGTTCTGAATTTCATAGTGATTTTCTCTACATCTTACCTCTTATTTTTTAAGCCACTTATTAGTTGAATGCCATACGGAGGAGGGGAGAAGTAGAATAAGCAAACTAAACCAAGGGCAATCTCTCATTTTAGTATTGGAATCGGTTGATTACCTTTTTTTGGTGCTTGATCAAAGTTTGACAAGGAATGAACTTGAAGGAGATTAAGTTGGTAAAGCTGAAAATTGAAGATTTATGAACAGCTGTTTTGATGATAGACCCTCTGGACTTCCCTGAAAAGGGAGATATATTTTTATGAATAACTGTATTACTTTTAATTGTTTGTTTTGTTCCAAAACTTTTTTTATGTTGTAGCATTACACTTTTTGCAGAGTGGTAGTACAGTAAATCTTGAGGTAAATGAAGTGTATGGTTTTCCAAGTAACTTAAAAATGAATACCCACTTTACTTGGTTGTGCAATTCTTTTCCGCCTTACTGCAGTGCTGTAGACCTGTAGCTTTGAAGGTTCCTTCATGGTGAATATCCTGAACGGCCTTAAAATTTAGCATCTCATTTTGTTAACAAGCATGTATACTTTTGTTATTGTGGTGCTTTTTACTTGTGTCAAACAGTCTGCTCAACTGTCATTCATCAAGTATCTTTGAAAAAATTATTAACATTTCTATGCTTGTGCCCTCCTTTTCGTGTGTTAAATTCATGCTTAGAAAGCATAAGATGACTTGGGGGCTAATTCCTTATTCCTCATGATTGGTTTCCCTGCGGTGTTGTTATCTTTGTCTATTTTGGTTATACTCCCTTTTTTCCAGTGGTGGGCGTTTTGCAGTTTTCAGATACATTAGCAAACCTAATGCTTTGGCAATATTTATTTTACATTGAGGATTTCAGGTTATTTTTGGATATGCAAATGCGTCTTTGGAAGAATGTTTAATGTTTGATGACACGTGTGCGTGAATAAGTAAATTTTAATTTGAGGACAACTATTTATATCGTCACCTCATTTAATGTATGAGGGCATTATCATTTGTTGTGGCTCTTTATTTAAATACACAGACGGCATAAAGCTTTAAGAAATCAGTTTTACATTTCCCGTAACCTTTAATTTGGTCTTCTTGCACACCTTTTATCTTTCAGAAAAATTATGTGGTTCTAAAAGAAACAGATATAGGCAAACGTCAAGAGGATGATGTTACCACAGTTTCAACCATACTATCCATTCCGAAGGTGGCTGCAAGCATTCTCCTCCGACACTACCACTGGTAAGCGATAACTTTTGAGCCTGCCACCCCCATGCTATAGTGTCAATGTGATTACTATAGTGTGATTATTTCACACTAATTTTGTATTTGAAGTAGTTCGTGCAAAATATTGGTGGATAAAGAATTTTAAAGGATGATTTTCGGAAGTCTTATTTTCACATCCTGAAAATTTTGTCTACCATAGGAGTGTGAGTAATGTCCACGAGGCATGGTTTGCGGATGAAGATAAAGTTCGTAAAGCTGTAGGATTATTGCAGCGGCCGGTTGTTCAATTTCCAAATGCTAAAGAAGTAAGTCATACTCTCGAGCAGTTCCTTTTAAATGAGATAGTTTCTTTATAATTCTTTATACCTTGTAGTGTGCTTTATTTTATTTTATTGTTTTTCTTCTGTCAAGGATATCTTGTTAATTATGATTTTGTCTTTGGTAGCTAATTTGTGGCATCTGCTTCGAAAGTTTTCCACTTAATATGATTAGCTCTGCTGGTTGTGGCCATCCATTTTGCAGCACATGCTGGAAAGGTTTGCTAAACTTGAACTTCAACTTTGTTTGAATTACTTAGAAAGTATGTGCGTTTGCTTGCTTCTTTTCAAAATAAAAACGAAAGTATTTTGCAGCATTGGTTTCTAAATGGAAGTCATTTTTTAGGGTACTTTGTGGACAGCTGCACGCCAGTAATTTGTCCGCATGGATCATTTACTAGGTGAAAAGATGAACTTGGTTGATTGATACTTAAAATGACATACTAGTCTTTGACAAAGCAAAAGAGACGTGATTCTGAAACTTGTTTTGGTCAGCGCAGAGAAGTTGAATACATTCACAAAATAACTGATAGTGGATCTCATTACATTTTTATAATATCCTGCTCACCGGTAATAGGGGATGCTATTCATGTTCCATTTTAATAATTTATTTATAAAATCATTTGAAATTAACTTCTAAGAAATTCTTGAAAATGAATGAAGGGTTTCCATTGATAGACCTTTGACCTTGTTGATTGCTGTTATCTAGTTGTGAACTTATAGGGTTCCATTCTCTGAGGCTTACCTATTATGCCTTTATATCTGTTATGTAAATATAGAAACAAAGTTAAACACTTTTTCTGTGAGACCAGGTCGTTTGCTTTGTATTAAACATATTGATGTGGTTTAGGGATTATCTCTTGCGTTATCATTTTCATTCTTGTGCAGCGTACATGAGCACATCTATTGACGGTGGCCCAGGATGTTTGATGTTGAGATGTCCAGACCCGTCATGTTCTGCTGTTGTTGGTCAAGACATGATCAATCAGTTAGTATCGGATGAAGATAAAGAGAAGTATGCCCGTTACGTCCTTCGTTCTTATATCGAAGACAACCGGAAGGTATACATGAGATATCCCTTTTTCTTCACCTATTTTTACATGGTTGTTATTTGACAATTAACATTTTCACCGAATTCCCTCTCTTCCCACAAATACTTTCCCTTTGACATGGAACTGCTATGTCGATAGCACCAATACCTGTTCCTTTCTTTGGAATTTCTTGGTTGATAGTTTCATTATTCACCCAAATTTACTGATACTAGAACTGCCGTTAGGCATTTCCTTTTCGCATCATACTGAACTTGCCATCACATAAGAAAGTGTGTGCCTGAAGTCTGAATGACGGTCAATTCTTGTTGTGACTATCTTAGTGACACTCACCCACTTTCGGGTGCTATGGGTGGGGAACTATAATACCTCAAGGTTAACTGTTTGTTAGGGATGCAAAAAGGTTTGATTTAAAGTGTATCAACTTGATTTCGTTTGGAATTTCAAAATAATCAAAATCCTCTCTTGAGTGGGTTTCCCATGGTTTGCACCATGCAATGCCTTATTGTTTTGGATACTGTATGTACGAATCCTTTAGTTATTTGTTGGAAGTGCCATCTTCTTAATGCTATTGCTACTTCCCTTTCTTTTTTCTTGCCTTTGATGATGCCACTGCGACTTCGTTTTGGAGCATCTGTGTACTTGCTTGAAGGCTATTCCAGGGTCATTGAACTGGTAATCTTATGCTATGATTGGGGACTGTAGGACCGCTAGATTTTCTCTCGCCAGTGGGATGGTGGCTCATCTCCTGGTCATAGAAAGATGGATAATTATTATTATTATTTTTTCCCTTTTTGAGTTTGGCAATTTTACTTTGAGCTCATCTTTTTGAGTTCTTTTTGCTAGTATATTTTTGAACATTTATGATTGCCCTACATACATAATATAGTTGCAATTTTTTAGATTATTATTGTAAGTAAGTTTTTAAGATGCGAGTGTGACTTGTTTTCTTGTTATATGTAACTCTTGACTAATTGGTATCTACCTGTTCTAGAAATGCCTAGAGGAACTCTAATTTTTTTATTCTCAAAAGGGAGAGGTTCTCGCCGTCAAAAAGAATGAAGATAATTGAAGATTAACCTGGAAATCTTGACAGTTTTGGCAATATTAGAGTGCAATTTTCTTACTTCCAGGGAGTGTTCTGTGTTTTGAGAAGTCTTCTTTCAATAGGATTAAAAAGCCAATTAACTTTTGTTTGAGTAGTTTATTTTCTATTCTTTAATGAGCAAATAATTATTAAGGAATTCCTATGGGTAAGCCTAAGGAAGAGAATTCTTAGCAGTGGAGACAAACTTTGCAGAGAGGACGCACAGAATTACATCCTAAGGAAAAAAGTGGAGAAAAATTCTTTGGTTTGGAATAAAATAATGGTAAGTGAATCTCCATTTGTCAGTGGTAAAATTAAAGACTGATTGTTTTGGTGTTGTTGGCATGCCATGATGATTTATACAAATGGAGGTTTGAACTAGGTTTCATTTTATGAATAATGCTCCTTGTTAAAATCAAAGGCATTGCAGACACCAATGCATTAGCTTGCTATGGTTTTAATACTCGCTTTCTCTCTGGAAGAAGAATACTTCAGCTTTGGTTGGCAAATTTCTTCAGTTAATAGTTATAAGGACTTCTCAAGAAAACCTTTACTTTTAGGAAATCAAAAACGTTTTTCACTCCATATAACAGTTTTGTTCATTTTGTATATCAATCTAGTATATTTTCTTTGTTTCTTTCTTTTTATGTTTTCATTTCTGTTATATTCATGGTTGTCAAATCGTGTTTCGGTCTCGTATCGTTTTTTTATATTTTTTTGTATCGTATTGTGTATCGTAAGATTTTTTAACACAATCATATTACGTTATAAAAATATAACACTTGGAGATACTCGAATACACTATCATATTATATACATACATGATACACACATATACACACACAAACCACAGTTGCAAAGAATAGAGAGATTTTCTCGGCGATTTTTTTGGGAAAGAGACGAGGACTTTTCAAAATGAGTTAATTGAACAAATTAAATTATGTATGCTGTAATTTGGATAAGAAAT
>MKEJ01080804.1:0-13349 GCA_001753735.1 Embelia ribes | reverse complement strand
CGGTCATTTTCATAAAATTAACATGCATCGCGTGTGCGCGTCTGCTAGTTAAATATAAAAGTCAATAGAAAAACTCAATGTGCCCAAATCAAGAATCCTTTAACAATTTTACTTACATGATCTATATTTCTTTTTTTGGCTTTCTTTGAATATGTAGGAGAGATGCTGGTCGGGCCAGCGAATGTCTTTTTTATGGATGAAATTTCGACAGGACTCGACAGTTCAACCACTTACCAGATTGTCAAGTATATGAGGCAAATGGTTCACATCATGGATATAACTATGATAATCTCTCTTTTGCAACCTGCACCTGAAACTTACGATCTCTTTGATGACATCATATTGTTATCAGAGGGACTCGTTGTCTATCAAGGTCCACGGGAGAATGTTCTCGAATTCTTTGGGAGTGTGGGATTCAAATGCCCAGAAAGGAAAGGTGTTGCAGACTTTTTGCAGGAGGTGACGTCGATGAAGGACCAAGCGCAATATTGGTCCAGAACGGATGAACCTTATCGATATGTTACAGTTTCTGAGTTTTCTCAACATTTTAGTTCTTTTCATATTGGCAAGAAGAGTTGCAGTGCACTTGCAGTTCCATATGACAGAAATGCAATTCACCCCGCAGCGCTGGTTACTGATAAATATGGAATCTCAAATAAGGATCTCTTTAAGGCATGCTTGTCAAGGGAGTGGCTTCTAATGAAACGCAATTCATTTATCTACGTATTTAAGGCCATCCAGATGACCCTTATGTCTGTAGTCACGTTCACTGTGTTCTTTAGATCGAGAATGAAGGCAGGTCAATTTGAAGATGGAAACAATTTTTTCGGTGTTCTGTTTTTCAGTCTCATACAAGTCATGTTTAATGGGATGGCTGAGATGGGTTTGACCATGATGAGGATGCCTGTGTTTTTCAAACAGAGGGATGCCATGCTCTACCCTGCCTGGGCGTTTTCCTTACCGATATGGGTTTTGAGAATTCCCCTTTCATTTATGGAATCAGGGATATGGATTATTCTCACTTATTATACTGTTGGCTTTGCTCCTACTGCTAGTAGGTGTGCCTTTTACCCCATTATTAAAACACATATTAATGATGATATCTAACATTATACCAGTGCAAGACCATCACTTGGAAAATGATATTCTTAAGGAAACTTTTTCCAGAAAATGCCGATGGCCACACAGTTTTGTAATTATGGAGTTGTTGGATGTTCTGTTGTCTTTCGAGTTGATATGCTTGTACACAAGCAAAATCATTCTGTAGGAAAGCTGTGTGTTTCATGTTCTATTTGTATGGAAGTAGTCCTGTTAAACTCATGCTTTCTCCAACAAGAATGAAAAACTGATTACTGCTAATGAATATTCAACTTGTATAATTACAGGGAACGTAGTGATTTCCTCTATTTACATTTTTCCAGGTTCTTCCGCCAATGGTTAGCATTCTTCAGTATACATCATATGGCCCTGTCTCTCTTTCGTTTGCTAGCTGCCATTGGAAGGTCACCTGTTGTTGCTACTAGTATTTGTACCTTCACATTACTAATAATTTTGGTCTTTGGTGGATTCATTGTTGCAAAAGGTTAGGGTTATATGTTTTATCCTCATGTTAAAAATACTTTCTTGAAGAAGCAAACTTGCTCCATACCATGAAACTCATGAAATTCCTGCGGGGCTAGCTTATTCTTTAAGTGTTTTTGCTTTTCTTTTGAAAGAAACAGTTGCATCTTCTGTTAAAAAAACAAAACCAATCACGCTTGTAAGCTTGGTTAGGCCATGCAAAAATGTATTATGCCCTACTTATTACTGACCAATATCGCCTGCTTGTACAGATGACTTGAAACCATGGATACAGTGGGGGTATTATATTTCTCCAATGATGTATGGGCAGAATGCTTTAGCCCTGAATGAATTTCTAGACAAAAGATGGAGCACGGTAAAAATGAGTGATTCTTTCTCCTTCATAATTGGTTTCCACTGTTTTTTAGCTAATGCTGTGAACTTCTTTAGTTAATTCACCAAAACTAAGCTAAATTTAATTGTTCCTACAGCCAAATAATGATACAAGATTTCCCGAGCCTACGGTAGGAAAGGTTCTTCTTAAGCAGCGAGGAATGTACACAGAAGAATCTATGTATTGGATTTCTGTTTTTGTGCTTCTTGCGTTCTCCTTGATCTTCAATAGTGGCTTTGTATTAGCAATGACCTACTTGAACCGTAAGATAGATTTTTCAGCCTTTCTCCTTTTATTCTGGAAAATGATGCTGGTCTTGACAAATCGTTGAACTGAAATGCAGCTATAGTAGATTCTAAATCTTTCATTGTGAGCAAGGATGAAAACAAGAAGCACAAGAGGCCGACACTATACAGTCAAAAGCCTCAAACTAACAAGAGTTCAGCATCTACGACCCCATTGTTTAGAGGTGAATATTTGTATTAAAATTTGTTAATTGTCCCACATTGTTTATACATCTGTCTGGTAGTTTATAACAAGTTATCTTGTCCTTTATGGGAAGTTATATGAGTTCTTAATACAGTAGCAGAGTGGGATATCGATATTGGGGTTCTACCTCCTACCTGTTTATTTTATATCCACTGGATGAACCTGTGACAGGTCAACCCACAAATGTGGGGAAGCGTTTAAATTTGTTGATTCTTCCACATTTCATGTAGTTCATAACGAGTTGCCTTCCTTCCTGTAATAGGTCCCTTTTATAGGGTATTATATGGGCTCTTACCACTCTGATTGCTTGAAAAACTCAATTTGTTGACTTCTGGCTATGCTTTATGCTATCAATAGTTATAAAACCCTTGAAAATTGAAGGAAAAAAAAAATTCAAAAGGTTCAATAATGCTACGAGCCATACCTGTAATTTCAGGCAACTAAATTTACTCTCTTCTCAGCTGCAAATATTTGCGAATTCCTGGAAACCAGATAAACATGCAGCTGCATGTAACAAAAGAAAAACGTAGGTGATTGTCCTTTTGGGGAAAAAAAAGCCATTGTGGAAAACTTAATTAACTCAAACTTATTTGATTGGCAAGGAAATGGCTGTTGTTGCAAACTCTCCGAATTAGAGCTGATACAGCCTAACAATTGCAGGTATTGATACGGAGATGATGCACACTCCAGATAGAAGCGTAAATGTCAAAGGGTACATGGGTGGCCAAAAAGGAATGGTGCTTCCTTTCCAGCCCCTGTCACTTGCATTTGATCATGTGAATTACTACGTTGACATGCCTGCTGTAAGTTACTTGGGCTGAGACCCCAGTTTTAAACATCTATGAGGTTGGACATTAGGTTACCAATTTTACAAAAGCTCAAGTTGTTAGCATGGGCAACGTTTTATTGTTTCATATTATTTTTTAGAACTTCCTCGCATGTTTGAGCCGGACTCATTTCTTAGGGAAGCCCAACCCGGGCAACTTTTCTTTCTTTTTTTTTCTCCTTTTTTGTTAATAATTATTTATATTATTCCCCAACAGACATGAATCTTTCCTTCTTATGCTTTTTTCAGCAAATGACACATAATGTGAAAGAGTGAACAGTCTTAACTATTCAGTTAAAATTTTTGAAAATTCTTTTCCATGTAGTTAAAACCAAAAACTGTCATGGCAAGTCAGTTTTGAACTGAAACTGCTCTGGGTACTACAGTTGTTTGGTATTGTTTTTTATTTCAGAAGCTAGTAGACTTAAAGTTCTGGCAATATTGATTATAGTTGTTATTTAAATTGGTGGTTATGCTAGTTGCAAATGTCCAAGAAGATTGGGTTGCTAAGTTTTAGTGATCGTTAGGATCTGCGTGAGAAATAATTTGAAGGCTTGGTTGTGTGTTGTATGCATAGGTAGATAGCTCATGATTTCTGGTAACTGGAGCTGTAATTGGGTTACTAGAGCATATTTCATGAATTTGAAATGACTATGATCTGATTTATTGTTTTAAGGCTACTCATCGTATAGAACTCAAATCCTTCAATACGGATCTAAAAAGCTTCAGTAATCCGATATTTATTGATAGCTGCATTACTAATCAACTGGATATGACTACTCAAATGCATTCACTTTCAAGTCCCTAACGTGAACGCTTGATGACTAAATTCTTTGACTCATTCACAATATTTCTCCAATTTAGATCCTGGTTTTGTTTACCAGGAAATGAAGAATCAGGGAGTGGATCAGACTCGTCTCCAATTGTTAAAAGACATGAGTGGTGCTTTTCGGCCAAGTGTCTTGACTGCATTGGTTGGTGTCAGTGGTGCTGGAAAAACCACCTTGATGGATGTCCTTGCAGGAAGGAAGACAGGTGGATATATTGAAGGAAGTGTCAGCATCTCGGGTTATCCAAAGAATCAAAAAAGCTTTGCTCGTGTTAGCGGTTACTGTGAACAAACTGATATTCATTCTCCACGTCTAACCGTATATGAATCAGTTCTGTATTCTGCCTGGTTGCGCTTGGCTCCTGATGTGGATAAGAAAACTAGAGAGGTATATTTCCTTTTATCTTTTACCCCCATCTTTCTTCTGGTTTTTCACCTCATAACCTTTCAGTTTTCTTTTCTCAAATGTGTACTTGTTGAATGTGTCTTCTGTGAGTATTATTGGGGTGCAAAAAATAATACTAAAATAACATACTTCTGTAATTTAGATTGCCAAGATATGGCTCCCTTGCGAACGTGTACATGAATCCTGATGTAAATTTCCTCCCATCAAGATCACCGGCCATATCTGAATCAATATAGCCTTCCAAGATTGAATTAGTTCCCCCAAAGCACAAGCATAACTTTGATGTACCCTTGAGGTATCTTAGTATCCATTTAACAGCTTCCCAATATTCCTTTCCTGGATTGGAAAAGTATCGATTCGCAACTCTAGTTGCGTGAGCAATGTCAAGTCTTGTACATACGATTGCGTTCACCCAACTACTAAAGCATAGACTACAGTAGACATTTCTTCAACTTTCTATTTGGTGGTTGGACATTAATGCTTGCTTAGTTTGAAATGACCAACTAGTGGAATGCTTACTGACTTAGCATTTCTCATATTGAACCTTTTCAGCATATGTTTAACATACTTCTCTTGTGACAGCCATAATTGTTTGGATTTTAATCATGAGTAATCTTCATGCCCAATATCTGTTAAGCAGGCCTTAGTCTTTCATATCAAAAAACTTGGAGAGATCCTTTTTCAGATTGCTGATAATGGTTGCATCCGGCCTAACGATCAACATATCATCAACACAGAGTAGTAACACAACAAATTTACCATATGGGAATCTTTGAATATACAGACATTGATATGTTGTAGTCCTCTTGTAACTATGACTTGCCATGAATGAGTCAAACTTTTTATACTATTGCTTGGGAGCTAGTTTAAAACCATAGAGGCTTTTCATTAACTTACAAACCAAGTGTTCCTTCCCAGGTACCACGAAATCTTTGGGTTGCTCCATGTAGATCTCTTCATTTAGATCACCATGAAGAAAAGTTGTCTTCACATTCATTTACTCAAGCCCAAAATCAAGACTGATAACCAATGAGGTCATTTTCACAAGTGAGAAAATCTCATTAAAGTCAATCCCTTTCTTTTGTTGAAAGCATTTCACAACCAAATGAGCCTTATATTTTACTTGCTTGCCATCATTTTTAAGATTGAACACCCATTGATTTATAGTGCTCTCACGCTACCAACTCATAGGTATGATTTTTCTGCAAAATACTCATCTTTTTTTGCATGGCTTGAAACTCACTTGTTTTTATCAGTATAAGATGCAGTTTCGAGAAAGCTCTATTGCTCCCCCTTATCGGTAAGGAGAACATACTCTGACTTTGAATATTTACGAGTTGGAATCAGTGGTCGGCCTCTTGAAGATCTCGGCCAAAGCTCGACAACTGGAGGAATTTCAATATCACCAACACTTCGTGATTCTTCAGCATTCAATGGCAAGGGTAACTGCTCCCCCTACTCAATATTCTCATCACTCTTATCTTCTTCTTCCGGGGGTTCAACCTGTATCCCTTTAGCAGTTGTGGCAAACTGAATAGGTGCAAGGTTATTAATAAAATTTGGGACAGTTGTACTCTTCTCTCTTGGACTTTTTGATCGATTAAAACTGTCGTACTACTGATTCTCTTAGAATACAACATTCCTACTTTGGCTGACCTTATTTACTTAAGGATCCCACAATCTGTATCCAAATTCTTCATTTCCATAGCTAATAAACATGCATGGATTTCAAGTCAAGTTTTTGCCGATTATCTTTGAATACATATGCAAATCCTTTGTACCCAAATACTCTCAAATAAGAGTAAGATATCTTGCGGTCGGACTACACCATCTCAGGAACTTTAAATTTTAAGGGAAATAGTGGTATTCTATTAATGAGTTAATATGTGGCACAAACTGCTTTTCCCCAAAATGGTTTTCCAAAATGGTTTTGGCAACTTAGCCAAACTCAACATATATCGGACTAGCTTTACAATAGTCCTATTCATTCTTTCAGTAACACTATAATGTTGTGGTATGCGACGAATAGTTTTCTCGTGCCTAATGCCATGAGTAAAACAATATGTTGTGAACTCTCAATAAGTGTATTTGCCTCCATTGTTTGATCGGAAGCACTTTAGCTTCTTTCTTGTCTCTCTTTCAACCATGTCATGAAAGTTTTTGAAATATTCAAAAACTTGATCCTTCGCCTTTAAGAAATACATCTAAACTTTTCTTTAAGTATCGTCAATAAAGGTGACGAAATATCTATTACTACCCAAAAGATTCTTATTCAATCAGACCGTATACATCAGAGTGTACCAGGCTTATCAATTCTGATATTCTTTTTGTAGATGAGTTAAACGAAGCTTTGTGTTGCTTTTCAAATAGGCAATAAACGCAAGGGTTGAACAATATTTCCATGTATACCCGGATAACCGTCTTCTTTGCCAGAGTAAACAATCTTTTCTCCCCTATATGACCTAGTCTCATAACCATGTTTGTCAAGGTCAATCATGGATATGAGATTTAGCTGGAGGTTATGCGCATATCAATCATCCTTTAGCCCCATAGTGCGACCAATACCGGTCTTTATATGAATATCGCCTATGCCGACGATATTGGAAAAGGTGGAGTTTCCCATCTTGACTGTACCAAAATCACCAGTTATATATGTTGTGAAGATATCTCTACGAGGAGTGGCGTGATAGGAAGTAGTGGTATCTACCATCCCTTCAGTATCCTGATTAGTAGAATGCATGCAAGATTCTTCATCAACAGAAATTAATGCGCAATTTCCAGATATAGTTACTAAGGTTGTACTATCTTCTTTCACTGGCTATTTGTTTGACTGGCCTTACTCACGTTTCATTTTCCAGTAGTTCTTTTGAATGTGACCTTTTTTGCCATACTAGTGATATTTCTTTTTACTCTTGGCATGAGATTGTGATTGTGATCTACCTCTGCCTCTACTTCTATCTTGATTTCTTTATATATCATTTTCTTGTTACTTTTCTTATTGCTTTCCTTCAGTAACGAAAGCATCTGACTAGTTTGCTCCAATCTCTTTTCTTCTAGTTTTTTCGCTAAATAAAGCATCTTTAACCATTGACATGGTTAGAGTTGTATTTGGAGCCCAATTGCTAAAAGATGTCATTAGAGTCTCCCAGTTGTCTAGTAGGGAACTGAGAAGTAGCAATGCTTGCTCTTTATCACCCAATTGCAAATCCACAGCTGCAAGTTCATTTACCAATTTTTGAAATTCAATGGTGTGTACAGCTACAATGATCCTCAATTTCTTATTAGTAAGGCATCTCATCAATAGTGTCTTATTTCTAGCAGTCTTCGCTTGGTACATATTTTCCAGTTTCTTTCCAAAACACATATGCGTCAGTCTCCTACGCGACGTGGTGAAAAATATTATTGTCAATCCATTGTCTGATCTAGCTAATAGTTTTTCAATACTTTCTCTTCCAGAAGTCATCAAATTTATCATCTGGCTTCATTCATTCTTCTTCAATGGGTTCATATAGATCCTTACAGTTTAGAAGATCTTCCATCCGGAGCCAAAATGCAAGTTGATTGCAGTCAACTTGATTATTGCATCAGAACTAGCATCCTCCATTGATCCTATAATTTCTATGTTGAAATTTGCAAAACTATATTTTCGGAGAAGAATCTCAAAAAATAGAGATCATTGTTGTGACCAAGATGGTTGAAAACATTGGCAATGCCTTTTGGTATGCCAAAATCAAAGCTAGAATCTTCAAAAAGCAGAAAGAGAATATTCTCTAATGGAAATGCCTTATAGCAACAAAATATTCTGCCAGCTAATGTGGCACCGGACCAAGGTCGAGTCAGATCCATGTTCAAGTCAAATCAGGCCGTGGATCTGGATTGACCCAGTTAATGGCCAATAGGTGAAGGTCAACATTTGACGGATTCACAGGTTACAGTTCAACCCGGTTCAGGTTTTGGTTCACTGGGTCACCCCTGCATGTATCATACGTGTAGACTCTAATGAAGTAGGTTGGATTTCGAGTTTGAAACTGGGTTTGGTCCAACCCAGCATGTGAGTACATGGGCGCACGTAAGCACACTTGTCTTCAACTTCCAGTAGTGCGTGACCCGCATGTTAACCACACACAAAAGGTATGAGCAATACGTGCAGCTCAATTCTAACAGCAAATGCATTGATTTTTGTACCAAAATTGTCAACTTGAAATGAAGAATCCAATTATATGCTCACTTGCAATTTTCAAACAAGTTAAAAAATCCACAGTTGAGCAAAAAATTGAAAAATACAACCAACACTACTTTGATACCATTTGTTGGGGTGCAAATTTTAATATTAAACAAAATTTGGATGCTAGTGTTTACATAGTTTGGCCAATATACTTATGTCTACGGAGAGGAGATATATTTTATTTGAAATCACTCAAAAACATATACAAAAATTCACACAATTTTTGTACACTCACAACTCTCTTTTTTTTCTCTGCTTTTTTTTTTTTCTTTTTTTCTTTTTTTTTGGTGTAATTTATGTTGAAAACTTACGAACAAACTTATACACAAATGAAAAACAACATGAATCATACAAATTAAGTGTGAAATCTCCATCATTTATTTACAAGGACCAACTCGAGCTATGTTTTTGTAAGGTGTTGGAAGTAGTTGGAACAAAAGTGAAACTTTAAAGACTAGAAAAGTTGGAACTAAATTGGATGTGTTGCGGATACTAATAAAAAAAAGTTGTTTATAATAGTTGTTGTGATGCATATATGCCTGTGTGTTGTGCAACATGTTCCTTCTTTTGTTATCTAGAATTGTTATATTCTCTAATTGTCTGTCTTTTTATACGTAATTTGAGGAGGTGGTCCCAATATCTATCGGTGGATAGAAAATGCTATGGGATCACTCGGGGAGTAGGTGTGGTTATTTAGCTTCTTTTATTGACATTTAAGTTGAGGCCATGGAGGTCATATGTTGATTACATGTTCAATTTATTAAGTTATTTAATAATTGGGCATGGATTCTTATTTGATCACGAGTCGTAGATTTTAGATTATGTGCTGGTTTATGTTATTGAGATCCATTCACGATTATGGATATTGGCATGTTTGGTCTTTATTGCGGTTTTGATATGAATCTGTTGCAATAAGTTATGGGATTATTAACATGCACAGGTTCTATGGAATCCAGGCCCGTTAAAACATTAAAAAGATAATGGATAGTCAATTTGAGCTACTCAAGTGGCATGACCAACCGATGATTAAAAAAAAAAAAAAGTGATGCATGTCCAGAATTACAAGTTGAGAGCTGTTGTGAATATCAACAAATCGAGGCTAGCGAATACAAGAATTTAGAATCATTAATATAACTACTTGAAAAAAAGGAGTTGGTATTGAGAAGAGTGTCGAGAGTCATTTTCAAATTCCTCCATAGTTAACTGCATTGTTTTGGAAGACTTTGGGATGTTCATGAGTGTTCTAGGATATTGTAGGATTTCCTTTTAAATGTGGATTAGTAAAGAACATTATGGCAGGGAGCAGAACAGTATGCATTGAAATCTTAATATGTATAATGATCTAGATTGTAGAACAAGTAGTAAATTAATAGAATGCTTCTCGTAGTAGTATAAATAGGGAGAACCCCCCATATTGAAATCCACCAAATAAAATAAGAAACGCTAATAATTCCCAATTGTGATGGAAAAAATGTAATCTTTAAACTATAGGATATACGTAGGTATTGTATCGGTGAATATATACCATACAGAAATTTGAGGTCAAGGAGACAAAGTTCCACATCGGGAAATTTGAGGTCAAGGAGAGATAAATTCACAGTAGGTTGTGCTCAATACTTGGTGGAAATCCACTAAAGGAACAAGAGTGCGTGTAAGGTTCCGCGCCAAATCGAATCCATGAAATGGTTTAGATTATATAGATAGAGAAATTTAATAAAATGACTCTAATAGTAAGGGTATTTGCAATAATAACCATATTTTAATAATTATTACAAAAATAATCTTTTGGGGATGTGAAATATCCAAACTATCTTTTTTCTCATTTTTCCCCTACCACACTAGACCCCCCACCCACATTCTTTCTCTCTCTTCTACGCTCATATCTCTCACTGCACTCATCTCTCTCGCCTGATCAAGATTAAAACAACATATACAGGTAAGTCATCTCTTACTCGCCCCTCGTCATCTATATCTAAGTTTTTACTGAATGCTCAAATTTATATTTTTATGCAAATCAGCACATGCATGTAATCTTTGTACTAATTTAGTATTAATTAAAAATAGGTAATCATTGTTTGTGAATAATTACTGGTGATAATTATTTGTGGCTTAGGGTTTGTTAATTTTGACAATTTTTATTCACTATTAAGTTTGTTGTGAGATTAAACTACATTGCATAAATCATTGCTATAGTTTTTCATTATTTTTCACAAGTTTTTCACAAGTTTTCATGTTTTTTTAAGTTTTTCAAGTTATTTAGGTTTTTCAAATTCTTCAAAATTTTTAAGTTATTCAGGTTCTTCGAAATTTTCAGGTTCTTCACATTCTTCATGCTTTTCAAAATTTTTACAAATGTTATTCTCATTTCTTATAATCATAGTTATTGAAACTTTTTCTTTTTATCTTTATTTTGTTTTTTGTAGTTGTTAGTTTCAAAAAAACTAATTATCCCTATTTTTGATCACTTTACTAGGAGGGTTTCTTGAAAAGAAAGTTTTAAATTGAAGATGGGGAAAGTAAGTAAAAATGATTTGTGAGATGAAGGAGTATCCCTTAATTACTAGTCTAAGTTTCGTAAAGTTTCCTGAGAAAAAACTGAAGATGGGGAAAGTATGTAAAAATGATTTCTATCCACCTCTAGTGGAAAAGTATTTTAAAGCAAGAAGATGAATAAAGTTGGTGAACTGGAATATACAATGATAAGGAAGATGTATGAAAATTGGGTCTGATCTACTTGGTTTGTCAATACCTATTTATTTATGAGTATAAGAAGCATGTAGATTATATATATATTTTTTAATATATTTGAATAGTTGGATATGTTTGTTCAATACCCTTTGGCCAAAATATCTTTTAGGGCTACCCGAAAGGGTATAAATAAGAACGTGAGACACTACAAGAATACCAAATTGGTAAAAAAAGAAAAAATATGAGGAAGTGAAGAGAGAGAATAATGAAAAAGTAAAGGTTTCTCCTCCTAAGGCACAATATATAATTTATGGTTTGGCAATTGCCTTTCATATGTAGACATATGAGGTAATTACCTCTTTTGTGTCCAATTTTGCAAAAAGATTGAAACAATAAGAGCCTTTCTGCCTAAGAATTATGTATACTTTCAATAGAAAGAACTCATTTGTTGAGATTTTCAGAGCACTGAAGGATAATGTAAGGATATTGAGCTTTTTATTATATGTTCATATTTAGTTCTTCACAAGTTTTTCAAAAGATCTTCAATGTCTTCAAGTTCTTCATTACCTCTAACTTTATTTTTCATTCTTCTTTTCATTTATTGTAGGTGTTGACTGAAATGAAAGAATCTACAAAGGAGGAAGAGTTTTATGAGGAGTGAATTTTGAAGATTTTGAGGGGAATATCTTTGAAAAAAAGGAAGATGATGGGGAAGATAATAAGGAAGAATATGATGATGAAGATGACAGTTAAGTAATTCCTTCTCCAACCAAAGAAAGAGACATACCTGGGAAAGTTTAATTACTCTTCCCCTTCCCAAGCTGCCAATAAAAGACATCAATACCCCTCTCTTCCTGACCAAACTATCTCTGCCTTTGCCTTTGTAAGTAAAGTAGATGTACTAGCAAATGATGATTTGAAATTAAAAAGGATATAAAAATGATAAAAGAAAAATAAAATTCAAGCCATTAAGAGGTAATGAATAAAATTGAGATTAACTTTCTCCTTCTATTGAAGAAAATGATTGAGATTGAGGTTAAAATATTAGTAAAATTAGATCAGTTTTAGATTCAGGAGTATGGGGATAGGGAAGGCAATACTAGAAATATTCCAATCAATAGGAAGTTATTTGGTAGTGAGGAAAGTACTAGTTTTTGGATGAAGAACTATGTTGGTGAGGATGGTAAGGATGTTATGGATATTAAGGAAGTTGAGAAAGTTGAAGAAGAGAACAAGGAACTAAATAGAAAGAAAGAGAATAACATGAAAGAAGAGAACACGGAGGAGTGTAATGTAGGTGAAGGTGGTGGTAATATAGGTTAGGGTGAGGGTAATATAAGTGAAAGTGAGGGTAATATATGAGAGAAAAGTCTTGCTCTAATTGTTTCTAAAAAGAAAGAAGAAATAGGAAGTCTTGCAATGACTGTTTCTCTACAAAAAGACGGAGGCCCTATTTTTGAAGTCACTTATAAGCCACTTACAAAAAGAAGAAATGGGCCTCTGAGATTGCTTGATAAGTATATAAGTAGGCTTGTACTATCAACTCTCCTTACTGTAATTACACCAACAAATGTCAAGCAATCAATTTTGAAGCTAACTCCTGGAAAAATTGTTGGTAAAAGGTTCTATAAAAAGTGGAAGGCAAAGATGCCCAAGAGTTGAGAGGATTTCACCAATCCTTCAGGAAAATAGTTCAAGCTAAATAATCCAGTAAAAGTAAATTCTTTTGAGATGTTTAATATTGAAATGTTTCAAAAAATGGATGCATTGGAAGAAAATCTTGAATGTGACAAAGAAAGAAATAGGGTAATTGATGTGAAAACTGGATATGGAATAGCTGCATTTTTTAGAAGATTGATGGCCATAGAGAAATGGCTCAATGTCACGCCCCCGGATCCCAAGCACCCCGGAACCTGAGGGTGTGATGTGTTA
>MKEJ01080802.1:0-10099 GCA_001753735.1 Embelia ribes | reverse complement strand
ATTATAGAAAACTCGATGTATCAAACTTTCTTTATATACCAAAATAGCAAAAAAATTCATCTTAAAAACTTCAACCAAGCAAGCCCTTAGTTGAAATGTATGTTCTCTACTCTTAAGTATATAACTAAATGGCATTAAACGTACTCTTGTTCGAATTAAGTGTTGCATAATAATTATTCATAATTGAATAGCAATTTTTACAAAAATATAACCTTTGATGAGGGCAACATAAAGTGTTCATATTTTGAAATTAATGGGTTTGCTTTAGAATTTGCATCAAATAATTTCACCAAAATGCTTTAAGCTAAGAATCGGATGCAGCATATCATTGAAAAGGCATAGACCCCAATTCACATATTCTATTCCATCAATTTGATTGTTTTTGCATGATCAGAATATAATGATCTAGTTGATGTTTAATAACACTAACAGTCCTTATACTTTTGGACTAAAATTTTGGTCCCAATAATTTCATTAATTGAGATATTAATTACATTCCCAAATTTGGAAATAATTGATATATTTGGTCCCTTTCATAGAATCTCATTGGTTTAAAAATCGCTATTGCGGTCATTGTATGATATAGCATATAACATACAAAAGCTATGGACCTAACTAGCTTAGCTATGCTAATCTCGAACTCTCCTCGTTTAATAAGTGAGTCTCAAATGTATTTGGCTCACTTACTAAACCAATAGAGTCTGGGCCTTGTCCTTAACGAGCATCATAAGAATAGCCCTTGAGCGACTATTTATATACAACCCTAACTATATTGTCACGCTCCGAATCCCGTAAAAATTGGGAGGCAAGTGTGACCTCTTTCTAAAGAAAAGAAAACGAAAAGTGTATAATTTTAGAGAAAGAAAAATAAAATGGTATCCACTTCTATAATACAAAGTTCCACTTCTTATTCTATAGCAAGAACTTCAATCAGAGTATGCCAAATATATATATATATCTTGCTTACAAATATTAATTTCAAAATAAACACTATATTTACAATATCAATAAGCTACTTGCTTGAATAAAATAATAAAATATGCACCCCATCTAGTCAACATAAAGTATATTATACTTTTGTTCTAATTCGAACAATCTCAAGAGATACAACAAAATATAATACAAAAGGCTAACTTCTACTATATCATACTTCGAAATAAAACCATAACATAAACTTCAATTACGATACTACTATGACCAAATAAATAACATGAATATGGCCGACACAAAATATAAACTAACAAGTTTATCTTAAAAAATATTTACAAGAAAATATCCGAACCATCTCAAGGATGTCTCTCGTTCGTCTCGACACCTACAATAAATATTGATACAATATGGAAAAGGAAAATGCGCGAGTTAGTCTACTAAATTATACGATATATGTGATGCTATGCAGTGCCATTAAATGTAAAAATACCACATATAAGAATGAATGCAATGCAACACCAATGCAATGCAACTCGACAACGACTTCGACTTCACTACAAGACTTCAACTTCTAAAAGATTGGGCTAACATCTAAACTTGTTTTCTTCTAAAATAAGGTTCCTTCATGAGCCTATACTATAAATTGCTCCCTACATGGAACATTTATAGTTTATATCCCTGATCAGGTTTCCAAATTTTCACGTTAAGGTACTGAGCCTTCTCTTTATTTTCTTTTAAAATTTCATAAATTCGACACATGTACCGAAAAGAAATAGAAAATGATTCAATTCTTTATGAATGCAATGTAAACTTCCTTCAAATATATCAATTTCAAAACTTCAATTTAAATAACCAAATCTCATAAAACTTTATTCTTCACTTCAATAATAAATTTGAGCATCGGCTCTTTCATATAAATATCAAATTCTTCACTTTCACTTATTCTTTGAAAATCTAATTTTCAAAGCTTCAACATTTATAAAAATCATTTCAAACTTCTTGTTTATCGAAAATGCAGCTTTGGTTCATATCATGAATAATGTTACTTCAATGAATGGAATGGCAATACATGTACAATGTAATTAATTCTACTTCACACATACTTTAAAATCAAATAGCAAACAATTCAATTCTACTTCACTTTAATAAAATATACTTTAACTTCATAAAGTTTATACGTAAGGAACACACATAGACTCATGCATATATTGTTATTTCGTAGCCTACTTGTATCTACTATCACGCTAGAACACTTCCAAAAGCTAATCGTTGAAAAGTCTCAAATCTCATTCTTCTTCACTCCTAGATTTGCTCTAACCATCAAAACTGAATCAACCCAAACTTGCATATAAAAATAATCCCATCAGGATAAGAAACAAGAATATCTAATTTATTTCTGCGAATAACAAAGCCCGAAAATAAATGAAAATTGAACGAACAAAATGGAGAATGAAACTTACTTCAAAACGATCTCTACGCTTTAAGGATTAAGAATCTCTATTCCAGACCCTCTAACAACTCCTGAATCTAAATGATATAAGAGCTTGTTATAGTGAAGAAAATGTCACTCCTCTCTCTCCCTCTCTCTCTCTCTTTCTTCTGTTCGGATTAGGAAAAGGGAAAGTGAGCTAGGATGTGACATAAAGTCATTAAAGTACACTTCAAATCTGCTTGATACAATCAACTTATTCTTCAAATCAGTCGATTAATTTCCTATCCTTATATTAGTCGACATATATGCCCCCACCTGAGAACAAAATCAACTGAAATTCAACACACTTAAATAAGTCAACATATACTCTCAACAGTCGACATATTATTAAATTAGTCGACATATTGTCTAAATTAGTTGGTTGTTTCTTTCTACCTGAGAAACAGAACTCTCTAAAATTTTTGTGCACTCAATAAGTCTATATATTCTTCAAATCGGTCGACTGATTCCCTATCAATAGACTTATATTGTAATCAGTCAATACTACGGCATCAACACTAACGCCTCACAATGCCAACTTCACATACTTCTCCACAACAATGTTCACACTACGCATCAATGCATAACACTCAACACTAAGGCTACGACTTCGATACGATAATATATAAATATATGGAGCTACAACTACTAATACATCATGCAACAAATCTACACACTTCTATACTTCTATCTACACGTTAAGACTTCGTACTTCGTTCTACAACACATCATACGCTTCTGTTCTACAATAATGCAATAATAATATTATAAGCTTCAATAACATTATTATAAATGCAAAAAATTCACTCGAAATTTCTAGGATGTTATGTATATGCTTAAAAAATTACTAGATCTTATTTTATCAGTAGAAGAGCCAATGGCCAAATAGCATCCAATACTATATGATGTTTTGTACGTATAATAATTCACTAATTTATTCTATTCCCATCCAACTAAAATTTCCCACCTTTATCTCACCTTTAACTGGAGGCTTCATCCCATCTCTCATAGTAATAGACTTCTGCTATAAATACTCCATATTTGTAGGGATATGAGACATAGAAGTTAAATATATTTCATCACATCTTTTAGTTTTCTTAAGACCAAAAATGGCATCAACGAAGGCTGAAAAACCAGTTGGCTCATCACTCTTTGGGCAGAAGGAGCCTGCTGCCAAGAGTGGTGACGTGGCACCAAAGGGTAGAACATCAAAGGCAGCACCAAAGAAGGCTGCCCCAAAGGCTAGCCCAGAGCCAAAGAAGAAGGTATATTGTTTTGTTAAAGTTTTTAGCTCAATATTTTTTTAACTTCAAATCTGGTGTGTAATTCGTAGGGCAACTTTTGAGCAGAGTTTTTTGTTTTTTAATCTAAAAACCCGGACGCTGTAAGTGTGATTGCATCTAGTTTTATTCTTGGTTTCTGTGGTTGCATTCTTTAAGGAAAAAAAATATATATATATATATATATATTTGTGTATATATGGAAGAAACTAGATGCATAAAGTTTCAAAATTTCTACTTTATTAGGTCAAAACAATAATTAAAAAAAAAGGTTAAAATTCGAACAATTAAATGCACACCGGTATTTAACTAGTATGAGTAAACTAGATTTAGTTTAAAATATGTAACCAAGTAAACCCAAGATGCCAATTACATTACAGTTTATAAGCAAAAAGTGGAAATGATAATCTAAAGAGTTACAACCAGAAGAAGTACTTATCTACATTGCAACATGGTTTTGGTTCTATGCATATGTATATATCATGAACTTACATCTCAATTTGTGTTTGCAGGCCAAGGGTGGCAAATCAACAGCAAAGGCCTAACAAAGTTCTCAAGACATATGAAGACATAAACTATTGATGACTAATTATTTCCCTTTTCAACCATTTTTCATTTCGTGTGTGGCTTTAGATTTGAAACTTGGTATTTCCCTATGTAATTTAGGTTGCTTGGCTTTGCGTGAGAAATAAAATTATATTCTAAAGATCTCGAACAATATCATAAATTAGCAGCCGGCTTCAAGGAAAAACCTGAGAATAAAAAATTTCAACACCTTTTCAGTCGAAATCTTTTCAGAAGAAAGGATGGAAAATATCAATAGAAAAACTAAGCATCCAAATGCACGATATATATGAACCAAAAGCCTAAAATGCTAAAAAAAACTGCTTTTGAAACACCCAGCCAAACAAGTTGGTAATCCATTACAGGGTCTTACATAAGTTCCCAAATGAGTTGAGTAGCCAAGCCTTGGCTTGTTTAGGCTTGGCTCGTTTGTTTCGAGGGTGTGCTCAAGCCCGACTCACCTAATTTTTTGTTCAAACTAGGGCTTGTTTTGTTCATGAACATTTTGATTTTTTTAGATTAATATATATAACTTTTTATTTATCGATTAAATAGAAAAACAAACATTATTATATTGGATCTTTTATAGAATCATCAACTAATAACCACATAATACCGGATATATCAAATAATTATGATATTTTATAGTGTTGTCAACTTCATCTTACAAATATGAAGGGGTAAAGTTATTAAAAAAATACATCATTTAGATAATAGGACAACTTTTTCTTAATTTATTAGATTTGATATAAACCAATTTAAAATATCTCTATATAAATACATAAATCAAACGAGCCTGAGCCCCTAATGAGCCGAATCAGAAGTTATTCAAACTTGATTTGTTTATCTAATTAGTCATATTTTATTGTTCATGCTCAGCTCATTTAGTAAATGAATAAGCCTTAATTGTGACCCCTTATCGAGTCGAACCCAAGCTTGTTCATGAACGGCTCGGATCATTTGTATCCCTAGTCTTATAATGAAGGTAGAAAGGAAAATGTGTTCCTTATTATAGGCTTAAAAGCCACACTTAACCACTCGAGGTCATAAACACGAAAGTAAAAATGAGGTCATAATGGAAAGAAATAATGAATGAATGAATTGCTTATGCTAGCATATATGATATTAATCCTTTTTTCTTCCTTATATAAACAAATTTGAATGCATTTTCAGAAGAAAAAAAATAAATATGGGTTTAGGTCAAACTTGAGTTGATCTAAACATAAACAAAATGGGCTAAACTACAAGCTATCTGCAGAATAATCATAGCACAAGCAGTTAGAGAATAATATAAGAGAATAAAAAATTGTCCTACTAACAAGTTTTAGGTTTTAGTACGAAAACTTGATACCAGCCTTTTCCTTGTAAAACTTCCGATCTCAAACATGAATTATAGAAACTATATCTTTAAAGTCAAAACAATTTATCTTTTCCAGCTCTCGTGGGATCCTTCATGTAACTTGTGCACAATATCAGATTCCACCAGCAAAAAGCATATGAATAAATTTTCTACTACTTGAACAGGTAAAACAATTGTTACTTATATCAAAAACAAAGGCTTTGTTCACCTGTAAATTTTGATTAAATAGTTAGAATAAATAAATAAAATAGATGCATCAAGCTTATATACAATGTTGTAGAGATTAAACCAGGAAAATTGAAAAAAAAAACATATACATAAATAAATTAAGAGACCTTCATTGATTTCACAAGTAGATATGTAGCAAAATAGCAAAATGAAGGAATCGATTTCGACGTGTATCACTTTATAGGATACGTACATATCAGCTTGGCCTAGAATACGGTGTCATAATGTCGATGTGGTGTACTACCTATTGCTCAATGCAAGAGTTTTACTTCTGATTAGTCTAGTAAAACAAAATTAGGTGATGCTTGATTCATTTCATGCTCTACATTGTAATCCCCGAGCTATCGGCCTAGAGATACGAGTCTCTATATTCCATTTTTAAGATGAATTTTGATTCCTATAAGCATTGCAACCTCTGCGAGATGTTGTCCTTGATTTTGCGGTAAATTTTGCTTACAATATTTGTTACTAAAAATGGTTACATTAATATCCGATATTACTTTTCGCATATAATGCTCCTGGCCTCAAGTTGAGATTTCATTTTTTAACTAGATCCCCTATATCTTGTGTTGGTAGTTGGTACCAGATTCTAATAGCTTGGCACATATTAATGAAAGGGTGAAAAACTAGTTAACCTCTCCCGGGTATATACATTACAAAATTCAAATTCATTAGTTGATAATAAGGGCTAAGCACAATTGGCAAGCACTCTTAATTAAGTAGTTTTTAGTGTAAGTACCAACAACCCGTCCTCCGGCTATAAGATCGAATGCATTTTGGTTTCAAATGAGGGTGGCAATTGTTACTACGGTATTGGTGGTTGTATTGTGGTTTCGGAGCGTAAGAGAGATTAATTGTTGCAAAAATTGGACCTGCATATTTATTTCATCTTTACTCGACTCGCAAGTCATGCTTGAAATTTTTGGTGGCCCGTAACATGCTATAACAGTGGATTTGAAGCCATACCGGCTAATATAGCATGGTGTTGGCGAATATACCTTGGGAATTAATTTCACCGCTAAATCAGTCTGTATCGATTTAAGTATTGACTAAAATAATTACATTGGTATGTATCGATTTAAGTATTGACTAAAATAATTACATTGGTATGTATTGATTTAAGTATTAACTGAAATAGTATAAAGTGTTGTGGCCCTTAAAACAACGAATGCGCCCCCAAAAAATCTAGTTCGGTGATAAGCCCTTTGATTAAAAATAATGGGGAGAAGTCAATCGCGTGCATTGTGTACTTGTCATGGTTTTCTATCAAAGCGATAGATACAACCATTTATGCAATTAATTAATGATTAAACACTGAAATTGAGCAAGAAATTGACCTTTTACTGATTTTATTTTACCAATTCATGCGTGGAATCCCACATATCCACATAGTTAGTTCGAGATAGCTATCAACTTAGACCATCAGTAATAAAATAGAAATACAATAAAGAAAATGGTAAGGTTGTGCATAAAGATTTCAACTCATTATCATGCCTACTATTTCAAATTGATAGTCCAATTTTAGTATCATCGATAGGGTGTTGCTCAATTAATTCACAAGAATTAAAATGGCGTTAAGTTGTACTTTTTGACCCTCTAAATTTGTATAAGCTATCATTAGGGACGAATCAACAAAAATTAGAATCTAAGATAGTACTTCATGTTGGGGTCTCTTTAAATACCAATACATTGCATAAATTTATCCCTTTGGATCGAGAAAAATCATTAATACAATTTTTTTTTTTTTTACTTCTAAATCAAATATAAGGATAAAAAAATTAAAAATGACCAAAGAAAAACTAGAAAAGCATTAAACAAAACCCGAAACTAGAAACTTCCACCAACTTTTTCATGCACTACAAGAAGTACACGTGTATTGCATGTGACCTTTTTTCTAATTTAGAACTAACCAATATTACAAGAACAATGTTATATAAAAATGCATGATAAATAAGTAATATGAAAAACAATCCAAGGATAATTGAAAGAAAAGATGACCACCATCAATATAAATATGTATTTCCAGTTAAACAGATATCGGAAACACAAGAAACCATAAGCCTGGTACAAGTGGGAGAGACATTAGAAGAAAACCTATAAATTAGTAGGAATGCTCTATCAAAGACTCATCTGGAAACTAATTACTTGACAAATTTCTACAATTCTACTAAATAAATAAGGGAATTAACAAACTTTCATATGATCTTTTCAGCTATTGTACATTAAACATATATATCAATAAAGACTACAAATGACACTACTAAAAAGAATTGAACAATAAATGACTCATGACAATATTTCTCTGAATATATTGATATGCCACTCTCTTCGGACTAAATCTAGAGCAAAATAAAGAAGTATTTATCCATGTCATCCATTTTGTTGCCAACCACTTCTCCCTTGTTAATACTTCACATCCTATATATGTATACTATTCAAGTCCGATAGACCACTAGACCCTAATAATTTGTCATAAAAAATGTTACATATGTCAAACTCTTTATTACAATCAATAACAATGATAATTAGACGGTAAATACTTAGTGGTAACAAAAAATAATTTTTTTGTCAACAAACATACCATACTAACAAAAATATTGCCTCTCCTCTACATAATTAACACAGATCCTCTACCAATCTCTCTCCTCTATAATATTCACCTGAACCAACCTGATGAGTCGTACAAAATTTCAAAATCAACTAATGGAAGTTAATGATTGTTAGTTCATATTTCAATTTGAAGTATTAGTAGTAGAAAATATGTTTCTCCTCCTTCAACATTTGTCAGTCAACTGCATGAGCATTATTGCTACTGGTAACCTTCTAAGTTTCAAATTGAACTATAAACAATAAAAAAAAAAGATAGAGGGATTACCTATTATAGAAAAAAAATATGTTATATTTGATCTAACTCAAAATATTAGCAACTACAAAGATGAGAAATTTATAGTATCTGATATGGTATATACAACAGGTTACCGGTTCCTTTCATACAAGTGCTTTTGCAAGTGTAAGACTTGATACTTGAAGATATATGTAGTCATGCTCATATTGATAATTCAACAATCATATGATTAAGGTCCCTCCTCCTTCAATGTTGACTATAATACAAATGGCATGCGTTATAAAGATAACAAGGATCTAAGGTAATACCACTAATGCAAAGGGTTAAAAAATATTTTACAAAAAATATAACCATATATTACCACATATTATGAGGGGAAAACCAAATAAGAAAATAATTCCAAGTGAGTAGTGAATTTCATAATCTATCAAGTTAATCCTATAAAAAACAATCACAGAATCGGAAGAAAATTTTTCATAACCATAACCTAAAACAATCTTATATTTTTATATGTTCAACAGAAGAGAAGAGGTGAACTTGCACATTTGTGTGGTACCTCACCATTTGATTAGGCAAACATCTATTGTCACACATATAGAAATGTATACTAAATGAGATATCACCAAATCAATATAAAGAATTTTTTGTGCACAAAATTTATGTTGAACAAGGAGAAAACTATGATTTGAAGGGAAAATTCAACCCAGCGCCCACAAGGACAGGTTTTCTTGCAATTGACAGAATCATGATAAAGGAAGAACAGTAAAACAATATGATGAAAACAACAATACATTCAATGTCAAACCAAAAAAATGAATATATACATAATAATCAAAATGAAGTTATATCCTATATGATCAGATGATATAATGCAAACGTATAAGAGAAGAAAAAATGAATACCTTGAAGGTTAGAATCTAGATAATCTTTGTCAGACTTGGTAGGAGAGTTGTCTGTATTTTCATTTATTAACGTTAAGGTTTTGTAATCAATTATCCTGTTCAAATGATGCACCTAATTCAACACAGCTGGTACTATGACATTTTCAAGAAGCCAAACGTGGGTGTCAATTTTAGGTTGCAAATGATTTGAAATTTATTCCATTATCAATGCGTACATCGGTTTGTTTTCAATTTTTGAAATTCACACAAGTCAGAAATGTAGCTCCTTACCATCAGATTGTAAATTGAATTTTTTTCTCTATATATGTCACGCCCCAATTTTCCTAGAAAACTCGAGACAAGTTGAACGATTCCTAGATTCACACGAAAAGATTACCTATCAAGTATATTAGGGACGATTGCAGTTTTCTCGGTAAGACCGAGTATCGAATTCTAGGGAACTTTAAAACTTAATTTAATTTACCAAATCTTTAATCTCTTAAATCAGTTCAATTCGAATTATCAATTATTTAAATTATA
>MKEJ01080800.1:0-15173 GCA_001753735.1 Embelia ribes | reverse complement strand
ATATATATATATACATATAAACCTGCCATGGAAAATAAATAGATATTGTTAAAGGTATCTATGTTCACCTCACATATTACGTATGAGAAACAACAGTTCTATATACGATAATAACTTTATAAAAAATAACGACATTTTAAACGTGTCGATATACATACAGATACTCAAATTTATATTATCATTTTGAATCTACGCCTACATAAGAGTTATTGGAATGTTTCTTCTGTGAATCCCGAAATGCCTAGTTTATAATTCCCGAAACACCCATTCTTGCGCTACTGAAACAATCAAGCTCCATCACTCGAATGACCATGCTCCTATACATGACAATAATCTACAATACCTAAGGAATGCATTTTAAAATTTTATTTCAACATGCACTATTGGCCCAAAAAATGAGGAAATATTACCGAAACAACGAGATGATAACAATTATACCAATGCGTAGCCATTTGATAGTGAGTAAGAAATATATTTATCTCGAAGCCAACCGACACCCGAAACGATATGATATCAACCCAAAATTTCCGAAGAAAATTCATTGCTTTTGCCTCCAATTTGATTTAGCTACGAGCTTTGGATCGTAGTTAACCTACAAAAGAAAACAAACCCTTTAGGATAAGGAACAAGAATATCAAAATTTTTCAACGTATCTTAATCGCATGCAAAACGAGGAAAAACAAACAAGAAAAATAAGTGAGAAAACTTATATCAAAATGTCCCTCTCATGATATGGGTTCCGAATATCTAGGTCTCAAGTCCGGATGCTAACCGAGGTGGTCGGGATGAGATCGAAACTCCTCTCCCTCTCTCTTTCCAGTTATAACAGGGGGGGATGGTTGACTTTTAGGCTTAAAACTGGCTTCTAGCAAATGTTGTTTCCTGACATATTCATCGGATGTCTTCCGCTATACGAATGTTTTACAGGTAGCTGGATCGCCACCGGATAGAGGCCCATTGGCCTTTGAAACTTGCTGCTCAGTTTGTGCAATTTCTGAATCCTTTGGACCCCATTTTAACCCCTCTATACTTCGAATTAAATTTTTGTCAAATCATGATAGTTGTAGATAAATAAAATAGCTTTTCAAAATATATCATAGGTTCCAATCGGATTTATAATTTGTAGGATATTGTCAAAATAGCATACTACTTTCACGATTACAACTTAACACTAACCGCATTCAATCCTTTCCAAAGGCCAAACTCCAATCGCGAAATATCACCCACCACTTCCAAATGCTAATACTTGATACATACAATAGAGGGAAAATATTATACTCGTATAATATTATTTAATAATGTAAAAAATTTACCTGTAAATTTTGGAATATTACAGGGTAAGAGGCAGAATGATCATTCAAGGCGAAAAGGAGAAAATAACTAAAACTCTATGAGAAATTCGAAAGGATATTGGAAATTTGGACAAGAAATGTTGTGCCCCGAATCCCCATAAACTCGGGGATACAATAAAAAATAGAAAAAAAGAAAGAAAAGAGGAAAAAGAAAGAAAATATTGAATAACAATAACAAAAGATAACGAAATATTATTGAAATATAAAGTCACAACCCAACTCGATACTTCCACAACTTCCAACTTCGCATTCATAATCTACAACAATCTAGATTTATATATATTTATAAATATGTACAACAACTACAACAAAGTAAACTTTAGAAGATTATAATAATATTGTCAAGCTACATGCATATCCCAAAAGAAAATATAAACATATACATATGATCATGCCTTGAATACAAAATACATAACCAAGTTGAGGCTGTAACCATGTATAACTACATAATATATATCCGGCAACAAAGCCAGGAAAATCAAGGATACCCTACACTTATCTCCGTACCTATCAAATGAATAAGAACAAGAAGATACATATAAAAAAAATATGGGTTAGATTATCAACAATACGATAAAAGTGAGTTTATAATGTACTCAATATGTATGCACATGTGAATGAACATATATAACATTTAACAAAGAGTTTTAAAGTAAGACATATTCTCAACTTGAGAAGAAGTAACAAATCCACGAATGCCACGAATATACTACATACACAACAACAATACTCGAATTACGAATCACATATCCCGCATCTCGACTATGCATCCTACCAACGCACAATGCCTACGACTCAAAAGTAAAGTGGGAATAGTATCCCTACACATTTTATAAAAAGTGGGCCACTCGATGCCCATCCTACAATCGGTACGCTCTCGGTGTGACGTAACTCATAGGCTCAACTCTTATGTGCTACTAATACACTGAGCTGTCAAATCGCTCCTAGTGCAGGTTTTGCAGCTCTCACGGTAAGGTTCCAGGCCTCCTTAATTTTTACTCCTCAAAGTTTGTAAAAGTCAATACTTGATCTCGAAAAGAAAGTAAAAGACTTAAAGTCTAATCATGCATATATATTTTTTAAATCACGAATTACATACTTTTATATCATGAGTTCATATGCCATGAATACGATTGTACCACGAATATAAACGTGCTACAAGAAGTACATTTTATGCCACAAAATAAAGTAATACATGAAAAAAATAATATTTCATACATGAAGCTCAAACAAGAAAGTTACAATATGTCACACATGTTGATATACAAATATAAACTCAAATTTATATTATTGATCATAATATACCCGTACCTCGCAAGCTCCCGAAATCGATATCGAAAGATCACCCAAACTCTAACCTAAAAACCCCTCTTTTTAGCATCTTGAAACAATCTAGCTAATCTGTATACAGAAATGATCTATGAGACGTAAGGAAGAAATTATATATATTTATTTCAATGAACACGAAAGGCGCAAAAAATGAGGAAACACAAACGAGAACAAGAAGAGACAAGACTTACATCAAAATATAGGCCTCGCAATAGAAATTCCAAATATCTAATTTTTAAGTATGAAAGATCAACGAATGAAAATTGATCGTAAGAAAATATATTGAAGCTTAAAAGTCACCACTACTCTATCTCTCTCTCTCTCTTAATTTTCGGACAAGGAGAAGTAAAATTCCTTTTGCTCTCAAAAGGCCTGAGAAAGGGCAAAAAGTAGTGGGGCCCAAACTAGGCTATCCGACGGCCTGTCCGTCGACGGACTGTTGGACACCAGTCGGGCTCCCGTCAGACTAGATTTTTGGCTCAAAAAACTTCCATGGACGAAGGTCCAACCCTCTATCCGTCGATACTGCTACCTGTCTGGTAGGTGTCGGACAACTCATTTCACAAACTTTAAACATATTTCACTAAGGCACAACAACAATAACACAAAACTCACAAATACTCTTTACGACTGCGAACTTACACCACAACAATGAATCTACAAATGCAATAAATAATATATTGTAACTTATAATAATATTATTTATTTACACAAAACATTTATACGAATTTATAGGATGTTACAAGAAGCACACTTCAAATCAGCATGTCCTTCATTAAAAGCGGGTACATTGACAAATTTTGTGGATGAAGATATTAGAAATGCTCTTGCTATCATGGACGGTTTGGTCAAGGCCTTGAATTATTGGATCTTAAATATAGGGTGGTCTTACTATATATGTTCAAATAAAGCATATTTTCACCAATACAAGGTGGTCAATAGGTATTCAGTTCTCATGGGCGATGACACAGTGTGTGGCACTTGTGGATATTGGAATAGTGAATCTAAAGACATGTGAGGGTCCGAAAGAACTAAGTAAGGTGAGGCACATCCCAAGCCTTAGAAAGACATTATTCTTGATCCCGAGTGACCTGGTATGTGAGTCTACATGAAGCACATTACATAACCATAGAAGGAAACTTAACTATTTACATGCTTTTCATATAAAAATGGTTTTAGAAAAACACTTCAAGCTTTGTTCAAGAAAACACAACTACAAGGAATTGTCTTACGAACTCATATACCTACATGTGTATACTGAAAACTTACATAACTCATTCTTCATTAACAAACTTAGAAAGGTAAATTCAGTGGTTGATCAGGACAAGACTCTTCATCTTCATAACCATAAGTTGTTCACTAGCTACTCTTTCTCCTACATTTGCCAACTTCTTGCTACTGTGCGATGACGGTAGGCTGAATATCGAGTCCCTTTATCTGATAGGTTTCTAAACAAAGAAATATAGTTGACGATTAGGATATTTCCTTATCATACGTCATTACTCCAAATCCACATACTAATCACACTTAGACATAATGGGCCCAGAATTACATGTTGGGAAAAACACTTAACACCAACCCTGGAACACGTAACCCAATACTTTACGCATAAAAATTTTCAAAAGGAATGTTCTTTCACACCTGAAATCTCACAAGAGACTTAAGCGGTACTTAAATCAGGGTCTATCCCCCATGCTAATACAATGTGCCGTGTGTACCAAAATTTTAGATTTAAAATATTTTCACAAAAATACTATATTCTCAAAAATGCCATCTCATATTTTCCCAACCTATATTCTTTGATGACACAACTCCAAAAGTACTTATGTCATATTCTTATACTTCATTTATGTTTGCACGTTACGCCTTAAGGTATTTTGGATTATCCGTCAGATTTGTTACTTCGTAATTTTGTACAATTAACGATATGTCATTACTTGTGTTGATTTAGTCACTTGTTTTAGTTTGCCATATATTACTCTTCACTCATACGTTAGGATTTTATCGCATTCATATGTATGCAATGCAATGCATAGTATTTACTATATTTTACCTACATATATTTAATTCTGCATATTGCCATACTTATTTACTAATATTATCATGATTTATATTCATTAGTTTCATGATGCTCTCATCACTTAGTCACTGAGGTCATGTTAGGGTGCATCGGTCTATGTTTCATAGTAGGTTTCGTCAATTGGTGATAATTGTTTCTAGGTATTGTAGAACTTCCACCTCATACTTTAAGATCATTATTCACTCAAGTGTAACCATCATCTTCATCTAACTCCTTGCTGCTTCCATTTTCGGTGCGTCTCATAGTTCTTCGTCGATCAGATCACTAAACTCGGTTGACATTATGAATTGTCATTAGAGCTCCACTCGTAATCATTTGCTAGTTAGCCTTGTTCTGCATGACTTATCTACTCACGTCGATATATCATCACCTATTCAGGAGAGCCATCGTTTAAGTCTCCACATATAATTGTTCGTATGTTATATTCGTCTTACTTTTCATCATCTTATTTTATGTCCAAAGAAAAGGCTCATCTAGATTCGATATTTCTCTTAGTTTCCCACGTTTCTAAATGTTCGTGAAGGCTAAGCTGTTCATTATTCTATAAGCCATTCTTTACTAAAGTTCATGAGATTATTCACATCTCGCCTAAACTTAATAGTGTCACAGGTCGAGAAAGGTCAAAGCACTTATAATAACTTGCGACATCATAAGCTTAGACCGTAATTAACTTATTCCAAAAGGTAGTCCTGCAATAACATAACAATTCTTCTTACTTTATTTCAAAATGTTTATCATGATTCGCATGCTTATAGCATCATCGTCCGTCGCCATGCTTCTCGATATTTTACTTTTATTAAAAATTATTTTAAATAATTGGAAATCTAAAAAGGCACTAAATTTATTAAGGAAATAGCCTAACTGTACCTGTAACACTTTTGAAGAGTTGTCAAAAAACCACTATTAATGTATATAGAATCACCATGGTCACAGGATCTTGAGTTTTCCTAGTGTCAAAAGATTGTTAAAGGTTTATCACTAACATTTATACACGTACATGTCATTATCTCAACCTGTTAGTAAGAATCAGTTGATTGATAAACTTCAACAGTTGCCTGATTTACTTTGTTTAAGGAAAAAACTTATGTTTTTGCAAGGTGTTTCGAGGATGTTACTTGAATTGCTAAAAAAGTTACCGAAAAGCCAAGTTTGTTGACATACATGGTTGGTACTCCAAAGATTTCCACCAAGCTTCCCAAATGCAAAAGTTTTAATATTTTAATCGTCTATGTCACCACGAAATGACATTAGAGGTAGTTGAGCTCATATTTGGGGCTGGTATAGTAGCACCTTTAGTCTATCATCAAATTTTTGTGGTAAATTTGAGTTTAAAACTAGAAGTTAGGTAGATGCAAGCCATTTTCTCTGTTGTCCGGTGGAATCAGTCAACTAATAGCACTAAACAATCGACTAATTCATCTTGCACAGACTTAAAGCTTGAGTTTGTAAGGTTAACAACGGTGGTATTACCTCAATTACTGTTTATAGGCTCAGCATAGTTCTATAAGAGCACATGCAAAGTTATTTTTCATCCAACATGTTGAGATTCAAAAGTTTTCTCCTGAGAGTTCATTTTGATAATGCGTATCCTATACCGAGAGTCTAGAATTTTTCATTCCTTTGCATTATATGCGGGTTGAACATGGCAATTTCAAAGGGACAGAGATAGTCTTACCTCAAAAAAGATGATTTGGCCCGAAAAACATATGTATATTGGTTTATAGAAGCTCATATGGCTCGGCTTAGTTTCGTATTTGCAAGAGTTTAGTCATGTTTTCCTTTTTTCTCCTACTCTCTCTTTACAATAGTTTAAGAGACAAGAAGAATGTCTCCTCTATGTATCAGCAGAAGTATAACTGTGGCAGAGGTTGAGTTTATGAAGTTAACACGTGTCTTGGATATTTGGCAAAATTTATGTCTATATATATATCAATCGACTGTTTTACTTAATCAGTCGATTGATCATGACAGTCAACTTATGAGACTAATTTGTCGACTGATTTGCCCATTTTTCTTAAGGACAGGACATTTTAGAATGTAATACAAGGGTACTATTTTAATGGTCAAGATGGAGCATTGAAAGTGCTAAAGAAGGGTTGCTTGATTCTTGAAAGCAAGAAGATTAAGGGTAATATTCATGAGTTGCAATGGAGTGCAATTGTAGGTGGAGTTATGGGAGGGATTACTTCTGCAAGTGAAGAAGTAGTTCTAACTTCAATTTTCTCTACAAGTGCACATGGGGACAAGGCGTTTAAGATCACGTTAGTAGTCATGAGATCATTGTTGGCAAGGTAGATGGTGATTTTAACAGTAGTCAATAGGGTATCATTTGGAAAGGAAAGGGTGACGAATAGGGTATCACTTGGAAAGGAAAGGGTAATGACGGTAAAAAGATCATCAACAAAAGTTCAGCAAAAATTGTGGGATTGGTGGAAGGCTAGTCCAAAAGCATCTCGATGCAATCTCATCAAAATTAGACATATTGAATGAACTAGAAGGAAGTTCTGATTCACCGTGCTCATCTTAGTGAAAAGGTGGCGGTTACAAAAAAAATAAAAAGATCAATGTTGTGAGGTACAAATTACGGAGCTTGGGATTGTTTGGTTGACTAGATGTTTTCAGCAAATCTGGTAACATTGACTCAAATCTGGTATGTAACGAAGGTTGAGAAATTGACAACGGTGTTCTCGAAATGTTTTTGAATGAGTTTGTAATCAAACAAAGATCAAAATTGCAAACAAGCTTTGGTAATAGATCGCCAACCATGTAGGGTGATGGAATACGAAATATTGTTTGTGGCGGTTTGACTTTTTTTTTCTTCCTGTTTTGATTCTATCTCGTTATGTACCCTATATATACTACATAGAACTTGTATTAGAGTATGCAATAAGAAAATACTTATAATTGTGAGGCTCAAACAATAATTAAGCTTGTGCTTTGAAAGATTTTGAAATTAGAAAATCCTAGAGAGTTGTGAGACGTGAAAAATTCAAGAGGTTTTCTTTGTGGATTGTCTCAAGGCAAATTATCTACTAGGCGATGAGTGGGAGCGTTTATTGTAACCTTGATCTAATAATAAATCTTGTTGGATTTTTACTGGTAACAATTTCTCCAATTTTTTTGACAGTGTTTCTTTCTCTTTTTGTTATTGGCATTGTTTCATTATCATGCTTGATGTTTTGGTGACTCCGTTTTCATTTTTGGTGCTTCCGTGTTTTTGTCTAGATAAGATTAATTTTACCTTAAAATTGTTAGTGACCGACTGTTCACAACATTTAAAGCCTTCCTACTACTAGTATTTTCTTGGTCACGTGCAAACGCACGCATGGGGCCCCACAGATGTAGCGGTGAGCACAAATGCTAAGCACCGGCTGAGATGTGAAGACTCGTGATAGTGCCTTGTTTGGTAGCCAAAAAAATATGCGATTCCATTTGTCTGAGAAATGTGGTTTATAATCATGATTCATGTCAACATATTCCACTTCTTTACAAGTGGTTTTGACTCTGTATTTGGATATGGTGAATAGTGTATACATGATTAATTATCACTATGATGAGAATGTTAAATCTACAAGTGCATAAAAGAAGTTACATAACGATGACAACCGGAGGGGAGGCTAAAGCCACTGTTTTAAAACAACATGCTAATATGAAGTTCACACCTAGTCCGTCACGACTCAGCGTGAAACATTGAGGTTACACCGCCCTATGCCTGCCTATCGACGGGCACAATTAAATTGCCCAAATTTCCCCCCCACTTCCCGAATATGTATTCCTCGCAATAATTCGTGGACTACCTCCACTAGTGTTCGATTGACTGAGCGTATTAATATGCCATAAACATTGTGAAAATCTTCGTTCCGCTCAATGAGAAGAATCCTTTTGCCCGAGTGGTTTCTGTCAATTGAAAACATTAGGGTAGAGCAAAATTAACATAGCTTCATATCTAAACTATGGTCACTAAACTTAACATTTAATAATATACATACAAACTAGTTGTGTAATATAAGTTACAAAGCAATCATGTAGCTCTGAATCATATCATCTCATAAACACAAATTTCTTCGACAATCGTATATCAACATAACAAGTGCATTTCTCACAATCTAGTTAAAACACACTACAAACCAAGCGATAACAGTCTTTTACACTACCAGGAACATAATTTCAACAAGTAAATATACAAATCAGCAAATAGAGGATCAAGTGACAACTGAATACTCAAATGTAGTCAGTTAAGATAATAACCCCACAATCTCCTCAAACCAGCAAGATAATGCGAGAATGAAAGAATATAAGAAGCTAAGGCATAATCGGCTAAAGGGTTATCTTTTCTTTCGAGGAGAGCTCTTACAAAATGTTGCAACTTGTTTGCCCCTTCTTCTTCTTTTTCTTCTTCTGCTTTGGGGGTTGAAGAACCACTTTAATGGCCGCATCAAAGACAGCTTTCACATTCTGTAAAGTCAAATATTTATGATTATGATCAATATGATGACCAAAAAGTTTAAATAAAATATATATGTGATGGAGTGAACAGCTATACCTGTTGGGTTTTGGAACTACATTCAATGTAAGCAGCCGCTCCAATGAGCTTTTTTAGCTCCTCTCCCTATAAAAAGAAAATAACGAGTCCATTGTTCCCTAATGAGTGACTAAATTATTGACTTTAAAAAGATATATATATATATATATATATAGACAGCCCAGTGCACAAAACTCTTGACTTGAACTAGATGCAACCAAATAATACGTAAAGCGGCCAGAAAGTGGCATAGCATATACATTACCTGCGCAGTTGAAATGGGCACAGCACCAGGGTGATCTGCAAAGAACTGTTTATCTTCTCGAAGATCTGGAGACAAAATCAAAGGTTGATACAGGTAGGATTGCTACATTTATCACAAATTTATTTATGTAGGGTCTAATTGAAAAAGGAACAGCAGGAAGTCATCCCACAAGGCCTACGAGATGGCATCAACTAAGGGCCCACTCTTCAAGCGCGGCACCTGATTCAACTCTATCCAGGAAACAAGGAGGTTTTATAAACTTAGGCTTGTCTAGAAGCAACCTACAAGCTTCAGCTTATCAACTTTTTTGCTTAAAAATTGGATAACGTTTGACTGCTCAGCTGTTTTGGTCTAAATAAGCTAGAAGTTTTAAGCTAGATGCATCAAGTTTTTTTTTTAAGGCAAAAATAAGCTAGATTATTTACTTAAAAGCTTCAACCAAACGAACCCTTAGTGAACTACTATCAAAGTAATGAACATTCTTGCTACAGCTTTATGAGCCAGAGATAGAAACATAGAAGATTTTTACGTCCCAAACAAGAGTAATTAAAAAATAGAACTTCATGCCCTCTTACTCCATGGTCAGACTCATACTCCCTTGCAATGTTACAGAACAAAGTTCCCCACGACAACACTGACCCTCCCAGATCCAATTTGCCAACAACTAAGACCAGTACTCGTAGATGTGGAATCAACAGACGGCATAACAAATACATCATCATCTGAGCAAGGAAAGACAAACATGGGAGCTAGAACTAGATGTGTGACAAGCGTCTTCCAAATTTTTTCTAATTACCAACCATAAATCATACAGTATCACAGTTGCTCCGGTATCCAATTCTCCAAACTGACGTCCACCTAGACAACTGGTACTGTAGAAAATTATATTTTGCTCTGGGGAAGATACATATTTCAGTAAGATATATCTCACTGGATAACACGAGCACCTCCCACACACATAAAAATGAACAAAGCACACCGTCTACTAGGGCTACAATGTAAATAATGAGCATTCATGAAAAATGTGCCAAATGTCAAAAGTTAAAAAAAGATCTAACAACTTTTGTAGGCTTGTCTGCGGAGGAAAATATGCTTACAAAGAAGCAAATTCTAGCAAATGTTAGGAAGGATTATATTTCAAGCAAAATCTCTTCACATGGCACACCACAAACTGAGAATTGAGCCAATATCAGCAATTATCAGACATGAGGAGGTAAAGAAGAGGAAAGAAAACTGACCAAGCTTTGTTCCAACGAGAACTATTGGAACCCCAGGAGCATAATGCCTCAATTCAGGGATCCACTGCATCATCCAAACAGGAAACATAAGTAAAAATACAAATTAATGAGAAAGTAGCATATCGAAGAGTAAGACATCTGAAATGAACCGTACATGATGTATGTGATTGCAGAATAATAAAAACATGTCATCTTACCTTCTTTGACACGTTTTCATAACTGGCCTTGCTGATCAGAGAAAAAGCAAGTATAAAGACATCGGCTCCACGATAGCTAAGAGGCCTCAATCTATTGTAATCCTCCTGGCCTGGACCATATATTAGACAGTCAAATGCAGCACAGCAAAATTTTGAAGAAGTAATCACAAGATAATACAACAATTTACCAGCAGTGTCCCACAATCCTAGGTTAACCGTGCTCCCATCCACGACTACATTTGCACTGAAATTGTCAAAAACGGTCGGCACATAATCCTGCACATTACATCCATCAAAAGAATAATTACGTGATTACTCAAATTTCTTGGTTTTTGCAACTTGAAATCAAGCAAATGAAACTTTAAGGAGCAAAACCATTTCTCGCATCTAAATATTTCCACGACAAAGCCAAAAAAAAAATAATAATAAAAAAAAAATTGCAAGGCTGCTTTTAGTCACACGGGCAACTTCATCTGAAATTAAAAAATACAAAATCCTAACTTTCTTTGTTCACTCTCAACCAATTTTTTTTCTTTCCACCTCATAAACAATCAAAGAGCAAAGATGGATATTTCTGACCGTTAGGTCCTTCCTCCAACAAGGCAAAAGAGAGCATCAAACCAAACCAGAAAATATCAATTCGGCCAAATCAGGCCCTGAAATTCTGTTGTTCTCCCCACATAAATCACCGCTACATATAAACTATGGACAGACTCTGAACAACTTTCCCCCTTTTCACTCAAGGTTCTCTCACATAACATACAAAAGTAGAGTATTATAATATCATAAAAATTTCTTCTAAAAGTTGCACCAATACATTTAAAGAGTGAATCTTAACACTTCATCACCATTTCACCTAAAACTTTTACTGATAAGATTCAAGAAGAGCATCAATCCGCAGATAAAGCAGCATGAGCTGAAAGCCCTAATTTTGCCCACGGAAGAGCCTCAAATTCTCGCATCCTTCTTACGCAGTACAATGTATATATGCTTACTAATTAAAACCCATTTCAGGGTCTTAAATTTCACAACCGATTCAAAGATATCGAAGAAAAACAAAACCCCAATTTCTTACTTGAGACAAAGAATTAACAATCAACAAAATTAGGGCATTTCAAAATTAGTAACAGAGAAAAATTATCAGAATAAAAGTATAAACAACAGGTAATTTTTCTTCATTAATCACAAGACTCAAAGGGTCTCAAATTTCACAACCAGCTCGAACAAATTAAGGGGACAAACGAAACCCTAATTTCAAATTAGGCAAAGAATTAGCCTGTCAACAAAATTAGTTAAATTTTCAAGACTAAAAACAGATGGTAAATTTTCTTCTGAAAAGACCAGAAGACCCCAATTCACCAAATTCAGATTCTGAATTTCACAATCAACTCAAAGAAATTATTAAGAAAAAAAAAACAACTAATTTCAAATTAGGCAAAGAATTAACCAGTCAAAAAAATTAGTGAAAATTTCAAGACTAATTCACCCAATTAAGGTTCTGAACTTGACAATCGAGTCAAAGAAATTAAAGGAAAAGAAACCCTAAAATCCAAAAACTAGAAATAAAGGAACATGCGTCGACAAAGAAGCAAATAATTTTTCTTCTGAAAAGGGAACAAAAATAAATATGACCAGAATATATGTGTGTGTGTGTGTGTGTGTATATACAAGGGAATATAAGGGAACAGGACTAAATACAGAAGCAAATAATTTTGTTTTCTTAAAAGCAAAATCAATAAAAACCCCAATTCACCCAATTCAGGGTCTCAAATTTCACAATCGGTTTACAGAAATTAAAGAAAAAAAAAACAACACCCAAAAATCCAACAACTGAAGACACGGAATAAGCAGCTAACAACATTTGGCCGAAAATGGGGGAAGAAGATAGAGAGATAGAGAGAGAGAGAGAGAGAGAACAGAGGAATTATTTCAAAATTAAATTTTTTTTAAAAAAAGATAATTTTCCTTTCGAAAAACAACATTGACCAGAAAATCCCCAATTGACCCAATTCAGAGCCTAAATTTCACAAACGACGCAAAGAAATTAAAGAATAAAAAAACGAAACACTCTAAAATCCAAGATTAGGGCGCGCGCGCGCGCGCGAGAGAGAGAGAGAGAGAGAGAGAGAGAGAGAGAGAGAGAGAGTTAGTATCCAAGAAAAAGTAAAGCTAAATTTAAGAAAATGCCTTCATTTTTCTTAAGAAGTCGTCTAAATTTGAATTAATAATTGAAGCAGCACATTCGTTCAAAATAAAAGAAAATACGGTAGTTATGCAATTATGGTAACTAAACTAATTAATGTTAACATATTACGTCCGAGACCTCGAGTATGATTGTGATTGGCCTTCTAATATACCAAGACAATAATGTCATTAGAAAATATATAAATATAGAAAAATCTAAGCGATGCTGTTATCTATGTAAATATATTATAGGGTTGATGGAGAATCATTACCATTATTAAAGAACTTAAATTTGGAATTCTATCTAATAATATATATGGTTAATCAAAAGTCAAAATATGATAAAACATGGGCCTCTACTTTGAGTCTTTTATACCATTCTTGAAGAAAAAACCGAAAAAGTTGACCCCAGATTCCACCTTTTTATCACATCATCCCTTCACCAAATAATATTTTTCTATTCAACTTAAAATAATGTTGGATAGGAGCTAGGATTTTGGGCAAGGAGATGCAAACAATAAGCTCTAATTGGTTTACTAATTTTATTTTGCCTTACTAGACTTTTGTAATAGAGCAAGATTTCTAAATTAATGAAGGAATTTGTACACCAATTTCAAAAGCATACTTTCTTTCCCTTTTTTCCCCTAGGTAAATAGGCCAATAGATATATAGAGATTTATGATGGGGATAAGTTACCTATTGGTATACAAGTTATTTTGGGCGGTTAGTATATTTAAATCGAGACTTTATATATCATTCCACGGGAAAGTAGAGTTCGTGATTAGTTCTGTCATAATAAACCCAATATTCAAACTTCAAACTAACGGCCTCTTATTTATGAGGTGATAGGATAATGACACATATGAGCCGTGTATTTCAAATGAATTCATTATACGCTCTGAAAATGATCCATTATGATGAGTCGGTCGAACGAACAATTATTTAGATTAAAAATTTCTAAGAATGCACCGTTTTTGTTTTAATTATTATTAAATTTTCAAAAGAATTAAGGGATTAGTAGGACAATTTTGAAGGCATATTTTCTTTTCTTTTTACCCTTTCTGTAAATAGGCAAATAGATGCATGCAAATCCATCATGATGAGTTTAAGTCGCCTAGTTATGGGTAAATTACACTTTGCCCCATGAGGTTTCCGAATGTTTCAAGATATGTCTCAAGAAATATGAAATTACATATTTTCCCCAGGTAACTGTGGAACTTTGACCTACATGTAGAAAAATCATGTTACTTTTCACCTTCTTGCTTTGTTTATGTAGTTTGAAGTTAATAATTGAAAGACCATCTTGTTTTAAGTAAAATATTTTATTTATATCTATAATTATACAGTATAATTTTTTAAGAAAATTAAAAATTAGAGAATGAGGCTGGTTAAGGGCATTTTGTAATTGAAACTTAAGGTAACTCTATGCTCCCAAACACTTTGGTAATAAAGTGCCTTGAACATATAAATTTTATGGGGTGATAATTTAATTTCATAAACCATAGGATATATTCAAAAGTTGTCAGATACCTCGTCGTCTCAAAATGTAATTTACCCTAAACTATTTTGGGCGGTTAGTCTATGTAAATCTTTAAATTTTGTAGACTTTTTATATTGGTGTAGGCGTAAAATAGTGTTCGAGATTAGCTTCCTTATAATAGACCCAATATTCAAAGTTCAGACTAACCCTCCCTTATTTGGAATGGGATACCTTACCTTCTTATGTTAAGCTATGCATCCAGCAACATCCTATAATTCCATTATAGGGCATGAGATCATCAATCATCATAAATTCCACCTTTGTTTTAGTTGTTCTTGTCTGCACATCCAACCATATCGTTATAAGAGCCTTTACCTGCTCTGAACTAAAACTTATCAAAGATATGGGAAGTGGGGATATTTCTCATAGCTTGATCTTTAATTTTTGAAACACATGAGCAAACAAGATGTCAATTGAGCTTCCTCCATCTACAAAGAGCTTGTCGATTCCTAGATTCACATGAAAA
>MKEJ01080797.1:0-16062 GCA_001753735.1 Embelia ribes | reverse complement strand
AAAAAAAAAAAAAGGAACAAAAAACAAGTGATTTGAGGAAAGTTTTGAATTTTCTGGATCTTATCATTTTAATAAATTTTGAAGAAACAACTGCTACATTTTATAAACATGTTTTAATAGAGCTAGTGGCTACATATTTCCTTATTATTTAATGTTATGTAATTGGCAAAGCCAGTATTTTGGGTTATGGGAATAATTAATTTATTAGGAAAATTGAGTTTTTTTATTTTTTTTATTTATAAAGAACGCATAGATGTAACTATAATTGCGTCATAACATTTTGAAGAAAAAAAAAAACTAATTTTAGAAAAACAACTCCTTTAACATAATTCATAAAATTATTTTTACAGAAATGAATCACTTGGGAGTTTAGGGATTTTTTAATGCAATGGCCCTTATAACTTCAACTAATTTCCAGCTGGACCTCGTATTTGGATTGCAACAGCAATAATTCTCAGCTTCTTTAGAAAGTGACATATTCGGTCCCTACTTTCGGCTGAAAAGCCATCCTAGACGATGAAAATCGAATCAGGTGGCTCACTTGTGGTTTATTTAGGTGTAAATGGACCAACTTATGACCATTTATGTTTCCACCTCTACTGCTTTGAGAATGTCATAGTTATCAATATTAGTACAAAAAATAAAAATAAATAATCTGTCGTCACTTTCACATACTTATTGATCATATATGATAAAATAGTTTCAACAAAGAAGGTAACTAGTGAGGTACTGATTAAGAGGTGAACACAAGTTTTGTCCACTTCCTTAACAAATGGAGCATGATTTTCGTTTTTGGACTTTATAAAAAAATATATATATTGAAATCTCATCTTTTTTTGGATGAATAAATATTTTAGAGCGTAAGATTTGCAGTTGCTTGTTAAGAGTTGAGATCGAACGCTTCTTCCTTTTTTCTAAATGATACATCTATAGCTAGTTTTAGAATCTGTTTTGTAATGGAACGAAGGGAAAGCCTACTAAAACCCGGATTGGCTTGGCGATTTACACCTCTAACCACAAAATTGTGAAATGTTAGCATGTCAATTAAAACGAAGAGTGGGTATCTAACACCAAAACAAATAATGTAAGGGTGATAAATATATTATGGGCCACATAAATAGAATTTAAGAATAAAATTTTTTAAATATTTTTGTAATTATATAGATTAGATTTTGTTTTTATGATCAGTGCCTCACAGTAATAATATTTTTATTGGTGTTAAGAAACCTTGACCCAATTAAAACACTCCTAAAAATATGCATCATGGTGAGGAACAGTTATGAACCACATAATTGAGATTTAATATATATAATTACAAAATTATTTTTAAAATATTTTATTATCATTTTATTTATGCGAATGCAAGGTGGCTCCATTAATCATTTATGTCTCTCCATCCTTAAAACAATGGGGACCGTCACAATAAAGGGCTTCATAATAATAATTATGTAATTAAGTAGGACTTCGGGGACTTGTGTCAGCAACTGCTGAAATCACAGAGAGAGCGAGAGAGAGAGAGAGAGAGGGAGGGAGGGAGTGACGCCATCATCGTTGAGCTTGGTGATATGGTCGACGAAGAGTCTTCGGTGATTGTAATGGCGAGTTGCAGAGATCGAGAGCTCCTTATACCCGTAGCCGACTCATCCCCACACGACCACCGCCGCGATGACGTGGCCGATTCTAAGCCCTCCTCGGCCGCCGCCGCCGCCGCCTCATCCTCTCATCTCTCCGGACGCGAGGTACTCTCTCTCTCTCTCTCTTCAATTTTAGCGAAATTTGATCCCCTTTGCCCAGTCATTAAATTCATAATTTTTTGCAATTAATGCCCGTAAGTAGGTACAATTGAAAAAAACTAGAGTCCCGAATCGACGAGGAAATTGATAAAAAAATACGCATACCATATAATTCACTTCTTTTAGCCGTTTTCTCTTTTAAACTTTTACGAAGAATGTTTAAAGATAAGAAATAATTTATGATTAGGAATTTTATAACATGAATTGTATCTTGCCAAATTTTCAGAACATATTTACCAACTATGGCCTTTTGTTAATGTTGTTTTGGCTCTGTATGTAGACTGTATTAGATACTCCTATACAGAATAGGATGGAGTAAGATGATGTAGCTTATTTTCAACTGATTTAGTGGTATTCGTTATGCTAAATGGTTGTGTACCCCAAATTCTAGGGATTAAATCCAAGGAAACTCTCATACTAATGTGTATCTAAAACTATTCAATCCCCTAAATTTTAGGCTGTTTCTACGTGCTCCCCTTGAACTAGGGGACTATTGTTCATCCCGGTTCTATTTCTAAATTTATGGGGGCAGGTTTGGGCATTCTCTATATTGTAGCCTCTATTAAAGCTTGAAGTATATAGATTAAGATAACTTAGTGCTAGAAATAAGTAAGCTATCGGGAGTGTCCGTAAGTATTAACCCAATTGGGGGCCTAAGGTGAAAATTTGATCGAGAGCTTTGCTTACGAAAATATAGTAATGACATATGCTATATACAAGGTTGTCAAATTGTGTTTCCGTCCCGTATCGTTTTCTATAATTTTCTGTATCATATTGTGTATAGTAAGATTTTTTAACACTATCATATGATATTATAAACAATATAAATATCATTTGGAGTTGTTAAATAAAACTTATGAATGCAAAATATGGTTATAGAATTTAGATGACGTGACAAATTGTTATTCATATTTAAACTTGTCAACAAATGAGTAAAAAAAACTTAATAACATCCATAATTAAAAGAAAAAATAATAATATATCACAAATTTATTTATCATCATCTAGCAAATTTATTTATATATAGCCTATATATAATTGCAAAATATTAAAACAAATGAAGAAAAGAAGAAGAAATAAGAGGCCTAATCATTCTCCATGTTTTCAATGAAAAGATGACCATTTTTTGACACACACACACACACACGCATATTAAATAATTAAACAAATTTTTTCCTCTATTCGGGAACCCCTAAAGTTCGGAAAACATTGGGGGCTTGAGCACAACCTAAATTGCCTTACAATAGGGCCAACCTTGATGTGAGCACCCAACATATGTGAGCTGTGCTGTAAGTAGTCCCGTTATTTAACTCGTTTCTACTGGTTTGTATGAAATACTGAAACTTTCCATGATAGTTACCCACACACCCCGATTTTTTATTTTTCATTCCTGTATTTCTTTCTGGAGAACCTGTAGTGTTCTATTGGGCAAGCTTGAGAAGCGTGATCAACCTTTAGTACACGTATAAGTAATTAACCATGGATAACACATTAATCTCGGGTATGCAGATACTTTATTTTTAGAGCTTATGCCTAATGTAGTACAAGACAATTATGCTAGGCCTTTCAGTGGCTGACAAAAGCTATGTGGACTATGTCATAATTTTGCTTAATGGTAACACCTGGAAATGCTGTGGAATCTTTTGATGCCATAGTTATTATGGACTATATTGTGTATGAGTTAGTGCATGCGGTTACTCTGTTTGAATGCAATAGTGACCCTGTGCCAAGTCTGCCAACAAGGATAAATAACATTACCCAGTGTTATCTCTTTGGTATTTCAGAAATTGTGGCATACTTGTAGAATCTAAAATAATGACTAGTCGTGGTCTCTGGTTTTGCTACATCACCCGCTGCATTTAACTTCGGCATTCTGCAAGCTAGTGAAAAATGATCAATTTTTTGTAAATCAGCCCAAATTAGATATTTACCACCACACTCACTGACACACCCCGAAGTATGTAGATATTCTTTTCTTTGATTATGCCACACGTGGTGCAATCCAATGGTACACACCCCGAAGTATGTAGATATTTTTTTCTTTGATTATGCCACACGTGCAATCCAATGGGATTAAGTGTTTCATTACCTAAATGAAGTTGGCTATGTGGGAAATGCTGTAAACTTGTGATATTGAAATTCTTTGTATAGTTCATATGTGCTTGCCATATTTCTATCTCTGATAATGTCTCACAATTTTGTTTTCCATTTCCTAATGTAGACGTTTTACAAAGTTGTGCAGAGCTGGGCTTCAAAAAAGTTTATGACTGGATGGTGCAATTTCTTTCCACTCTTTATATCTTTATCTTCAATTCCAGCATGTGCCGTATTATGTTCTGAAAAATAGGTCAAGAAAACTTCACCTTTTTAAGTTTTACATGCTTAATAGTTACAAGTGTAAAAAACAACTTACTTATACATGAAAAGAGTACAAAAGGCAACTTCTGTTATTCCAAATTAAAGAATCACATCTTAGGCAACATGTCATTCTCATCTTGTGGGTTGAAGATGTTCATATTTAATGGTCAGTCTCTTACTTGTGATGAGGCAACATTTATGCTCCAATACTATCCCAACAACCAGAATGAGTACTCCTCAGAAAAGAATAAAGGCTGACAAAATGAAGTATGCAGATATGTCACGTTGTTATCACCTTTTGCGACACAATTGTAACGTATTAGAGTAAATGTCACAGAAGAGTTTCCAATGGTGGTTGCGATGATAAATTTCTGATATCTGATGGGCGTGTTGTAATGGCAGTACAAACCAAAGCCATGAATTCTACATTTTCTCAAAAAAAAAACATAGTTATTTGAAGGTTGGTTATTTCTCCTCGTCAACACTATTTATACTAGGGGATTAACTTGATTTCTGGTAAATTGTTTGATGTACTTACAGAGTGTACTTCTATTAGTTTGAAGTCGTCAAGAGCATTTTCATAGTTTAACTGTATATGCTTGAGTGTTCTCCCATCAATGACTATAGAGGCTTTCTGTTACACCAGTGAGTTTAATATGGGCTGCTTTATTTCCTTGATTTGGAATGGTGATGGCTGAAATTTTCGAAAATGGCATTACTTTTTAGGCTTTCGGCCAATTTGGGTCCATGTGCCAAACTAAAATTTGTACTACTTTGAACATTATTTTCTTTCAGATTTGAGTAATGGACTTAAATTATTAAGCTTGCATGTGATCCTTGGGTTGTCCATGAACACCAAATTAAAGCTAGTTATTGGCCTCTTTTATGCTTCTGTAAATGTGTGGCCGCTTTGATGCATCATCATGCTAGTATACGTCTCAAATAGTGATATTATTTCCTTAAGTTTGTTTAGTTTGGTTGCCACATGAGATTAAAGTTGTTTGTTAATGAGGTGTTTTACAGATTCGTCCATTTTCTTAAGAGTTGTAGCTAACTATCTCCTTTTTGCAGTGTCATTCTCTTTCCAATAGCTGTCACTTTCTACATAACCTGGTGGTTTATTGACTTTGTTGATGGATTTTTCTCTCCAATTTATGATCAGCTCGGAATTGATATTTTTGGTGAGAATATCCCATCCTTCAATGGCCTTTTCCCCTTACCTTTTATGCTTGTTTATGTGTTCAATAATCTGTAAATATGTAAGGTCCTTTTCTTCAAGCTGTTGTAACAGGGTTACACTTCCTTTTCATCTCAGCTTGATATAATCTTGATATGATGCTCAGATTGTTTTAGCTATATGGTAAATTTTTGGCTGTCTGATTTTTTCATGGATACTGCAATGAAGAGAAACAGAGTTCCATTCTTCGAAAACTTCACATGTTAATTGATGCTATACTAGGCTCTATTTTGCTATAAAGATGTTCGTAGGTACCCGAGTTTTATTTTCCAGAAAAGAAAAAAAATAAATAAATACTATGAGATAAAGCTGAGTTCTAATTCATGTAGTAGTAGTAGGCATCATTTGTATCACTTGTCAGTTGTACTTTTGTTATATTTTAGTATTTTTGCATCATTTTTTACTTGTAATCTTAGGATGAGCTAGTGTTGCGCATTAGTCATTTACGTACTGGAAGTATTCCCTATTTGTCCTTTACCTAGTGGAAGTATCCCCATTTGAACTGTTTTTTTTAATCATAATGGGATTTTCTCTTATAGCTGATGAAAAGTTTAAAATGGAGATGGCTTGTTATTTACATGCATTTGATTATTATAGTTGCTCCATATTCAGCCTCTATTGAAATTGATATTAGTGGTGTTTAAAGTTATGACTTGAATATTTATAGGTTAGGGTCATACACACCTCCATTGCGATTTGTGTGTCACGGGCTCGCTCCGTTGAAAACAGTCTCTCAGGAAACTGAATTAAGACTTGAGTACATCAAGTCGTCCATATATTTGGACATATAGCTGAGTTAAAGTTTAAATTCATCCTTAAAACACATGCTCAACACCAATATGGAATGTTTCTTGCATGAGGGGTGTTATGAGTCTTATGACGTGCAATATGAACAGTAAGTTTTGTATATGGATCTCATTGAACAACTCTTGTGCATATCTTATTGACTTTTCTTGCTGTTTTTAAGGTCTTGGATTTGTTACTTCCATCACATTTGTCTTCTTGGTTGGGGTCTTTATGTCATCATGGTTGGGGGCGTCACTTTTGAGCCTTGGGGAGTGGTTCATCAAACGGATGCCATTTGTCCGTCATATTTATGGGGCCTCAAAGCAAATTAGTGCTGCCATTTCTCCAGGTGCTATTTCTTTAAAAGGATATTTCCCATTATCTTCTCTCAACATTTGTCTTAGAAGGATTAATGGATAATGAATTTTTGTATTTACATGTCGGTGCAGATCAGAACACACAGGCATTCAAGGAGGTGGCTATTATTAGGCATCCACGTATTGGTGAATATGCGTTTGGGTTCATTACTTCATCTGTGGTCCTCCAGGTTTGCCATTGATTATGCCGGATCTTATTTTCATTGTTTTGTTTGTTCTTTGTTGTGTATTGATCTGCTCTGCTTGTGTTTTAAACCAAAATTCATGGGTCTTGCTAGCTCTAGTTTTCTTGCTTTAACAAACATGAAACGATGTTCCCAATTTCTTACCGAAATGAATAATCTATTGTACCTCATGCATATAAATACTGACCCATCCCCTTTCCAGTCTTAGACATTTTGCTTCATGTTTTTACTCAAGTGCGCGGGTGAACACTCTTAGATTTATATTAAAAGAAATCCAAAAAAAGTATTTATATTTAAAGGTCCTGTTTGGTTGCTTGGCATTTAATTGTGACGTGTGATAATTTTTTTAATGTTTATATTATCTGTTTTCTAAACTTTGTATTCTCCAAATTCCAGAATTATTCAGGTGATGAGGAGTTATGTTGCGTATATGTTCCCACCAATCATCTCTATATCGGTGATATATTCCTTGTCAACTCGAAAGATGTCATTAGACCAAACTTATCTGTACGGGAAGGAATCGGTATGACTAGTTTCCAAAGTAAAAGAACATAAAACATTTTATGATATTATTGTGGGAATATCCATCTTATTCTTTTTATATCTTGACATGCAGAAATCGTGGTGTCTGGAGGCATGTCAATGCCACAAATTTTGTCAACACTTGACCCGAGAACAATTCAAGCGAATAGAAGTAGACCTATCAGAAGCTGATGTGATGGCAATAGAAGATGTAGTTTAAGTTTGCTTATTCATCAGTTTCTGTTTCAGGCCTTCTCAAAATATTTTTTTCCCATATTTTTTTTTTTCCTGAAACATGTTCCCCACATTTGATTGTCGAAACACACACACACACACATTATTTGGCTTCCATGTACCATAGGAACGGAGTGTAATGTTTTGAGTGAAGGTCGTCTTGGATGTGAATAGGTTGTGTTTTTTTTTTGTTTTTTTTTTTAACTTGTAACCCCTAAAGTAGTAGCATAGTCACTTATGAGCTGTAACAGAATGTCGCTTGTGTTGAATTATGTTCTTTTTCTAATTTTTCATCTTCTGGTCTGTATACTTGCGTTTCAATTTTTCGTCTTCTAGTTTCTATATCTACGTTGAGCTCCAAATTGTCGACTGTGCGCGAGTATGCCACAAGGGTTTTATCGACCAATTTCAGATGTGTTAATTAGTTTATATTCTCTTTCTGAGAGAATTTTAAGGGCACTCCCACCAGAGTATGTATTTCATTCCCACTAAATTTTACTTCCTCTACTCGAAATTCTATTTTAGAGGCTGCTATTTAGGGAATGGATACACCAGATCGCCTATATCATGGGGGTGTACAACTAAAATAAGAATAAATTTCGGGCACATTTATCTTTAGTTAATTACCACTGACAATTGGGTCTTCACATCTCCATGTTGTAAGGTCCATTAAGTGAATTTTGGAAGATGAAGGCGAAGAAAGAAGGGGCTGATGAGGCAGATTAGAGGAGGAGGGACAAGTGGTCAGATCAGAAGAGGAATAGAAGATTCATGGTGGGGAAGAAGAGTGATTAAAGCCATTGAAGAGAGAGACAGAAATAAATTGGGAAATAATGATTATTATATTAATATTTGTAGGATTTTGGGTTGAGATTGCGTCAATTTTAAAAAAAAATTAAATTACTTCTAAATATATTTTGTCCACGTATATAATAAGAAAAAAATATAAGAATAATTAAGCAAAAATATATTTTCATGATCCCACTAACTTAAAGCAAACTCACGTCTTTTTTTTTTTAAAAATCAAATTTCAATTTATTTCGAATTTTGAATTGTTGTTTTCTCTCTCAATTATGCAATGAAGAAACCATTCTTAAATTAAAGGTTCATCCCTCTTTAATAGGTACCAAAGTTTATATTCCGAACTATTTTTTTTTTTTTTTTCATTTCAGAATTTTAATCATGTTCAATTGTACGCTATTTGGTTATTCCGAGTGAGCAAATGTAAGTTTTTCTTCCTTTAATGCAAATATTTTAATAAATAATTTAATTTAACAATTTGAGTTACACGCATCACGTTCGTGACGCATTTGCTATGCTGATGATAATAAGAATGATACATATGTGGCAATTAAAACTGTTAGGACCAAAGAGAATTTGGTTCAAACTATGAGGACCATTAGTATAATTCACCCTTTTATTTGTCAACAACACGGCTGGGCCCACGCCCACTTATTGGCCCACAATATTATATAACTTATTATTTTTGGCTTTGGGATAGAAACACAGAGTTGAGTATTTAACTAGCAGCTGAATTGAACTTCAATATTGCTATGAGTTCGATTATTAACATATTTGATTTCTTTAAACTTCCAAGTAGTTCGAGTGATAAGTAATAATAAATAAATTTATATTTATACTAATTTATACATATAAATAAATATTTTTATCATTATATAAAAAATTGAGTTAAATTTGAGTCATCGTATTATCAATCGAGTCGAGTTCGTGTCAATTTTTGTGTTGGTATCAGTGATAATTTGAGTGAAGACATTTTGGAATGTGACTGTTACCACCCCTAGCCTCAATCTATTCTTTTGGGGTAAATTACACTTTGCTCATTATGGTTTCTAACAATTGCAAAATACCTCGTAAGGTTTCCAAAATTATATTATTTACCATAAAATTTATATGTTTGTTGCACTTTATCTCAAAGTATTCTTTTATTTGTAAAGTTCACTAGCCTATATAGTAAAATAGAAAATTTTAGAAATTATCTAGATTTGTCATACAAAATTCTTCTAAAATTATTTATAGAATTGTGTCCAGAAAATATTTAGATAGTTTTGTTGTATCATTGTACATAACTCTGGAGAAATAATTTGGACCATTAGATATGATATATCTCCCTCATACATTCTGGAAGTGGAGGGTTGTGTATGTCATTTGCATTCAAGACAAAAAAAGAAAAAAAAAAGAACTTGTTAATAACAAAAATTACAGCTTCTCTTTTCTTATTCAAAATAATTTATACTCTCTATCCCATTAATTTCCTCACTTGCCTACCAAATACTTTTCTTCTAAATGGCTCCTCATCTAAATAATATTCAACATTTAAAAATTACTTCATAAATTTTATATTTTTATATCCAAAATATATTTTCGACTTTTTTTTTTTTTGAAATTTAATATCGATTTTTCCTCTCAATGATAGTTTCTAAATCCGTTTTCATAGCCTATGGAGTCACCGGGGAGGAGGAGAGAGTCTTTATTTGCAAAAATCGAAAGGTTCATTTAGATAAACAACCAGCAAAAATTAAATTACATAAATGACTAATATAAAATAAACAATGTAAAAGATGTATTAAATAAAAAATTAGTTAGTTCAATATTTTTTATACAGCAATCTCTACGATGAATTAAAATCGATTAAAATCGAGGTCGAGCTTAATATCACTGAGCTGCATAAAAGTAGTGAAATTGTATAACAATTTAAAGTTAAGCCTTTAAAAAAGTAACAAAAGCAAGCAAGACATCATATTAATTTTTTTCTTCACTCTTTCCTTAATTTCTCTAAGGAGACATTTCTTTATCTTTGCTACTAGACCAATTATTTATTATTTCATGGATAAACTATTTTCTATGTAAAAGTTGTCAAAATTTTGAACTTTTTTTATGTACATATGAAAAAATAACTAGTTTACACGTCACACGTACGATCATTAGCCATGCTGAAAACAAAATTCACAAGTTGTGGAAAAAAATTATGTTATTTATATTTTCAGCAAATAGACAATTGTAATGAATAATTAATATCAATGATCTTTTTTTTTTCATAATCTTTACTATGTATATATATTTAGATTCAAAAGTATTAAATCAATTGTATTGAAAAATTTTTCACCGCTAATGACATTGTTCAATGTATTTTTTATTTGTAAAAGGTTCCCCATAAAAGCCTCGATGAATTAGATCCCCAATTTATCTTGTAGTCTTGTCAAGGGAACATAAAAACGTGTGATTTTATAAATATTTAATTCTCCAATTTTATTTTTCATCATTTAAGAGCTCCAACTTTTTGTTACTCGTCAATGCGGTTTATTTCATTGACGGTGCTAGTTTATATTAATTAATATTTGTTGGTTTAATGTGAAAATCATAAACATAAGATATTTATTCAGAAGTGGATTTATGCTAAACACTGATGCTAATGTATTATTGACAAATATAATAGAAAAATAAAATAGTTACATAAAATTATTTTTTATAATATCAACATTCATCCCTTATTTATCTTTCATTAAATGTTTATCATAAATTATTTAGTATTTTTTTTCCTATTATATTCAAACATTATAGATGGAGATGTATATGTAAGTACGTATAAGTATATATTATGAAAATTCATAAGTTTAATAAAAATAATTATACGGGATTTTTTTCATCTTTAATTTATATTATTTTTTTTGGCTAATATTATCTTTTAAATAAATAACTATCTATTTCAATATTTAATTTTTATGTCATATTTAATACTTAATGTAAGGAAGTAAATTCTTACTCACACAATAATTCATCATTAATTTACAACGGCGTTAGCTTCTATTGGAATAGAAGAGCACATTGGCAAAAAGTATAAAGTTTGAAGGCTTTAATGACAGAAATAAAAGTTGAAGGATTAAACTGACCAATGGATCAAAGTTGGATGGAGTAATGGATAAGCTCAGAGATGAGATGATAGGAATATTTTTTCGCTTAATTGAGGTGTCGAATTCAAGTCTCAAGAATATAGTTGCATTAAAATATAATAAGAAGANNNNGATACCTGAATGATTATTAAAAAAAAACCACATCCGGAAAATTCACTGAATTTTAGTTAGAAAATCTACCAAAGTAATGAATTGTCTTGACTTGTAGTTTTGACGAGTGGACATGTATCTTTTTACCATCTATAAACACCCAAATTCTTGGTACTGGAATTATTATTATCAATTAACAATAAGAAGAAGAAAAGATGCACAACCCACCACCACTAAATCCCCTCCACCAACCACCACCTCCACATCACGAGCCACCACCGGCCCACCATGGGCTACCACCTCCTCACCATGAGCCACCACCACCTCACCATCCCCATGGATCGGCACCACACGAAGGACCCCCCAGACCCCACAAACCTACTCCACCGCCACCTCACCACCATTGACCCCTAGGGGGTTGAACCATATTATCGTATCATATGAGCGTGTGACGAGATGGATTACGGAGTCTAGTTTCAATAAATCTGCTGCAATAAAAAAAAAACCTCTTCCTACAAGAGAGTTTAGGAATGAATTGTCGTCGTGCGCCTAGATTGTTTATTAGTATAAGACCCAGGGGAGATATCACTTGTGGGAAGTGCTTGTGTTTCAATGTAAAATAAAGTTTGTTATCTATACTAGCTGCTGCTTGTATTTATGTGGTAATAGATCTTGTGGTCAAATAAAATTTTATTTTCCATGAATTTTAACGGGAAAAAGAGCTTTTCAATTGGAGATTCATAAGTTTATTAACTAAATAAAAGGCAAGATCTAGGTCACCATTTCATGAAATAGGATGGGAGTACGAGAGCGACAATTCTTAAGACAGAGGGTGCAAAAGCGGGAGAGAGATCGCAATACATATCCTAGGGAGGTGCAAAATTTTGGTGAGCTAAGGCTAGATATGGATTGCAAAATATTTATAAGTCAACCTCCTTCCTTTAATTTCTCCTAGGCTTATACATAATCATTGATAAGGCTATAGTCAAGTTTAATTTTGATCAAAGTAAAATTAATATAAATTACGATGAGCAACTAATATATTGAGACATCACTGCTAACAAGAATTATCTTGATGATTCACTACAATTGTATTACTGACACCACCTTTGGCTCATACATCAGTCTATTTACTATTGCTTTCCCCAGATAATGCTATACATATTGCTTCAATTCAAACCACAAAAGCATAGCCAAATACATGGCTCTTGATTTCATGAGCGATGACAATAATCAACGAGCCAGCAGATAAGAAATCGAAGGGAGCTTGCGTCTAAAATTAAGGCTAAAATATAGGGTCGCATAACTCCTATACTTGAAAAATAGAACTAGGTATGAATAGTAGTCTCCTAGTTCAAATAGATAGCAGAGTAAAAATATATATTATTAGGCATATAATATTATTAGATACATTGCTGGCTAGAGTTCTCCTCGGATAAATCTCGAAATTTAGGTATGTGCTCACTTGGGAATATTGGTGAGAGTGCTCTGATCGGAATACTAGATAATCTGAAAAGAAGTAAACAAAACACAAAAATTCTCCCAAAACCAACCCACCAAAAGCATAAATGAGTCAAACCCAGATCATAAAAAGGTCAAAACAAATGAATGAAGTGATTCCAAAAACATTTCTCTCAACCCCACTTCAGTAGACCTATTTACTAATCAAACCCATAAGAAATTGCACAAAATTAAACCCAATATAATTTATCAGAGGAGTATTATATATTCATTTCTAGGTTTGAATGGAATGAAACAAGAGTATTCAATGGGAGATGAAACTCAAGATTGATTTTTCAACTAGATAGGGACATTTAAGTCTTTTTACCGAAAAATGTAAAGAATTGGTGTTTTGACTGTGGTAAAAACTGTAATTCGAACAAAACCTCAAGTAGACAAAGTAAACGTAACCCCAGAAACAAATGAGATGGAAAAATGAGGGCAAATTTGGAATTTCACACTCCCCGGAAATTTGTTTATTGGCTGCACATATTCATTGACGTGAGGCCACTTTAAATGGTCCATGTGTAGCTGAACTATAAGAAATAAATAAATACAATAAAAGATTGAATAAAATGGAAAAAGAGTGTCTAACATTAGTAAAAATTGGTGCAACACTGAATAATAGGTTATGAACTACAAAAATAATATTTAGCAATTAAAAACTTGAGAGTAATTTCATAATTTAATATGTTAGATTATATTTTTGTGGTAAAAAATAATATATCATACAATCGCCACATCTTCCAATAGCCATAGTACATATCACCCTCAATGTAAGCAAACTATAAAAAATATTAAAAAACATATTAGTTCATAAACTTCTAATTGACATAATGATTAAAGAGAAGACAGAATGTCAAACTCATTCTAATTAAAATATATTTCGAAGGAGAATTTTGTAATAGATGCAATAATAGCTAGTGATTATTATTTGTTTAAAATTTTATGTTGCATTGGTGTTCTTTGCAATTTCATTAATAATTCTACTCAACTATCAAGTACCGAGTACGAAATCATATTGTAATAGAGCAGAGAGTTTCATTAATTATTTCTTGTTTGTCAAAATCCAAGTGAACATAGCTATCAAATATATATTTGGTTATTGTTTACATCACTTTTTAATTAATTAAATCTATTAAAAGGGATTAATTATTAATTAATAATTGAAAGTCTAAAGCAAAGATTGTAGTTAATATTAACTTCAAATTAATTAAACCTAATAAAAGGTTGATTAATGATTTAAAGGCCCGACAAAAAGATTTTAATTAATCGCATAATTTGAAAATATGTGTGATACTGCATATTGTTAATTTAGCCTACTAAAGAGTGCTATTCAGCAAATAAATTAAATGCCTAATAGAAAATAAATTAGGGATTAATTAAGCCTAATTAATTAAAAGATTTTTTTGTGCATTACTAGTGTTAAAAGATTGGTAGTGGGACAGTAACGTGGTAACATATATGCCAATGTGTGAAAATAAATGAATCAAGTGAGGCACGTGTCCTAACCACAACAAAGGTGGCAAAACTATTAAAGAGAACTTCAAATACCAGCCATTGAATTAAATCGTGTGGTTTATAATGAAAGAAATAGTTGGGAGCAATTATTTGATTGGCTCTATAAAAGAAGAGAACAAGACGGAAGAAAAGGGATCGACACACATCACCGACATGAGTTCTATATAGGAGTAGGCATAATTTAATCTTAGGAGTAGCAGTAAAGTAGTTTGAACCCATGTCAGTACTTGTAAACCGTCCAATAGCTGTAATCGAAGTAAATCGGTTGAGTAATAAAAGTATCTTTTGTTGAATAATATAATACAACAAGCAGAGACTTTGAGTTTAAATCTCACTACTGCCCAATTTAAAGTTCAATTGCACCTGTTGGCTAAAAATATGTTACAAGTGAGGAAACATGTTAAAAAATGTAACAAATAATATAATGCACTACGGTGTAACAGTTTAAGTTTTGAGGTGAGATGATTGTCTATCTTCTAATATATTTTATTTTTATGTATATTTCACTTTCTTTTTTTTACTTTGAATTGACACACAATAAAAAAAAACCCGAAACTATGGTAAAGAACCACATTCTCCTTATTCCGAGTTTTCAACAAGTCAGCCTAACAATCATCGAAGCGATTTTCTGCGCTGGAAACATTTTTGGAGTAACAATTATAAAAATAAGATTGAGAAATTGTACTTATAATTTATTTATTACCAAAATCTAGACCGAAATTTCACAGAAAAGAACAAAAAAAACATATATCAAGCAAAATCCAATTTCATACCAGAGATTAAAATGGCAAAAATTCGTTGGACATAGTCAACGTTAATATAAAATTCCATTCATGCTCAGGGGACTAACTGCTTGGAAGTGGGCTATGGCCCGCTCCACAAATTTTATAAATCATTACTTTTATATGTTATGTTCCTGAAAATTACAAAATCCTAATGCCTTGGCCCCACTTAAATTTGGTTTTTCAAAATATTAGGACTAGATAGATCTGTAAAACTGAATTTTAATTTGCGATGATTTAATCTTTTGATATGGCATATGAGTTGTTCATGAGGTTTTTTGCAAATCTAGGTTAGGTGGGCTTAAAATTGCGTAAATGGTGCATCAGCAGAAAAAATTATCAATATAGTGCACCTCATTATGTATTGTTCGCCATTAGTAATGGCGAACAATATTTTTTTACAGTACATTGTTCACCATTACTAATGTCGAACAATTATTATTTGCCATTAGTAATGGTGAACATAATTTTTTTTATTTTTTATAGTTCACCACTACTAATAGTGAAAATTAATTTTTTTTATAATTTGTTATTACTAATGGCGAACTTTAATTTCTAAAAGCCACATCTCCTCTCTCAGCCTCACACCTACCCCCTTCTCTTTCTCTATCTCTCTCCATTCCTCTCCCTCCGCAACCCAACCCCAACCTCACGACTCTCCCTCTCCCTCTCCCTTTCTCTCCCTCCGTAGCCCGGCCCGGTGCAGGCCCCTCTCTCACCCTCCCTCCCTAATTCCAGCGGCTCTCCC
>MKEJ01080778.1:0-15472 GCA_001753735.1 Embelia ribes | reverse complement strand
GAAAAATGTGAGTGAAGTCAATAGTGGTGGGTCGTGTTTGCACAACTCATAGTGTTTACATTTAATGATTGGGCTCCATGCTTGCATTAGCACAGTAAAATGTCACATCAATGAATATTTTATAACAATTACATTGTCCTGTTGGGTTTTCTCTTTTTGTAATGATTGAAAATAGTGTATTCTCTACTTTTCAATTTTTTCTTGTGGTTTCTTTCTATTGTTTGTTGTGCATACGCATGTAGATTATCATTACACTCCCAGTTTTATTTGCTTTCGTGTTACTTGCGACGGTGATATTTTTTTGTCAATTAGGTGGGGAATCATACAGATTCCTTTGGGAGTTCATTTTTAATAATACTATTTGTTGAGTCCTACCAATAATTAGAAAAAAAGAACTTGGTGAAACAGGTGTGAAACCTTTTAGTTGTTGGTTATAGATTGAGAAGTCTTGTTCTTATTTCTTTGGTATGTTCATCTACTTTGTACAAAATTTGAAGTGCATGTAATTATTAAGAACCAATGTTGGATCCAAAAGTACTCCCAATTTTTTTTATGTTTTCACTTTTTTCTGATTATTGGGTTAATAACACGTTTTATTTAAAGACTCAAGTATCTTTGATGTTTGGTTTAGAAAATAAACTTTATTATCACAAGAAATGGTTGTCTTTCTATTCTTCCTGACGCTCCATTGTGGGCCGCTGAGAAAAAGGAAGAATTTTCTTTCCTTTTTTTCTTTTAAAAAATTGCATATGTAGTAAAAGAAAATGAATTAGGCTAACTCGTCTAGAATGTGCACTACCTTAATTTCATTTTTTTAATTATAATAATAATATGGTTATTTTCTGTTTCTTTTTTCCATTAGTTGCTTCATGCCTTGTACTTTTCCCTTCCTGATTGCCTTGAATGTGTCAAACTTTTAATTCTAGAGGCTGTTGATATAGAATTATTGGGAAATTGTCTTGCTTCCATTTTTCAATTTCATTTTTTTATTATGAGAATATGGGTATTTTTTGTTTGTTTTTTCTTCATTAGTTGCTTCATGCCTTGTATTTTTCTCCTCTTGATTGTCTTGAATGTATCATCAAACTTTTATTTCTAGAGGCTCTCGATAGAGAATTTCTAGGAAATTATTGTGCTTCCATTTTTCATTAGATAAAAATCTCCATTTTGCATTCCCATTACCCCAACTAGAAGGGCAATAAGGAGGAAGGATGATATATTCTCATCTCAATTTAAGAAACCCCTTCTTATACACTTGACAATTGCACAAAATTATTCATGCCTATGATTTTTAATAATGTCTGTCTCTTTCTTTTATATACTCATCTTTAATTTATCCCCGTGGTCTTTAGTTTTATTATATTAACTGCATGCTATACCAACCAAGTAGGCCAGCCTATTTCGTCATTTATATTCCCCTGAGTCCCATTGTAGTAGGGGCCGCTTTAGTTTGGTCCATTTTTTACCAATTTGAACCTACACCATCATTCCCAAATTACCCATGGACTAATTTCAGCTCCCTCACCTGTTCAACTTTCTAGACAGAAAATAGCCCATATGTATCGTCGACGGTGAGCTGCGTAATGGGCTTGTTGGCCATTTTTTGCCAAAAATGTTTGTAGTATTTGAATCATTTTGGCTAGTTTTTTTTTCTGATTGTAAGTCATCATGTCATCTAAGAGTTTAAACTGTTAAAGAGATGGACGTATTCATATTGATTTCCCTAATATCATCATGCCCCTTTACTTGTGGCCTCATTTTGCTTTGCGGTGCAGCCTAACACGTGCGACGTTTTTTTTATTTAGACTTCAGTGAGATATGATCCTAAGTGCTCTGTGTGGTCTACTTTTCTAATAAACTGTCAGCTATCATATTCTCGAAACACATTAGTGTTTTTTTGTTGGTAGGATGATAATATTTATGATGCTCAATAAGTTTTGATTAATGGTGGGGAACAAATTGTGAAGTACTGGAGCTTCAAGGATAATATGGTTAATTCTTTTGCTCTGAGATGGTGTAATAGCATTTCTTAACTCAGGCATATGGGTCTTTTTTGTCCAGAAACTTGTCAACGCCACTTAGGACTTGGATTAGTTTTTGAAGTTCTAATTGCTACCATATGGAGCAAAAACCAACCGTGAAAATTGCAGGGACCATATGTTTTTCCTTAACTATATAGGGACCATAAATTTAATTCTAGTGTTTTAGGTTGTCCGGTTATTTTGCATTCTGATTGCCAAAAAAAGGCTGTCCGGCTATTTCTGAATCTGGCAGCTTGTATTTAGTGTTGTTACCTGCAGTTTATCCACTCTTAGGGTTCCCTCGTAAAAGAAACCTCTTTTCATAATCGCTTGTCCTTTATCTTCTTCTTTCTAGTTTTGGTAGTTACAAATTAGCTTCCTATCTTTATATGATTAGTTATCTTCTTCTTTCTAGTTTTGTTAGTTACAAATTAGCTTACTATCTTTACATGATTAGTTTTGTAATCGAGTTTTGTTAATAGATATTCTTTCTAATCTTTTGGCTTGTGTCTTTCTTTTTGGCTTGTCTTTTTTCCCCTCCCGACTTTGCGTGAGGATGAGTTCCTTGGTTTATAACCATAACAAAGAGAGCTTAGTTGGAATGTCATCTTCGTGTCTTAATTTAAATAATATGGACAATCAATTTTTAATGGCACATAGTTGGAATAGCTTATCTTACAAAATGGAATGCTTAGTTGGAAGAGCACAGGTATCCTTCAAAACGCTCGTCGAGTATCCAATTTCTGTAATTTAAATCCTCTAGTCTCAAATGGAACTTTAGAGGTGCCAAACTGTTACTTTTCCTTCTTTTTATATATCCAGAGTGAATAGAGGCCTATTCCTTTTTTCAACAATATAGGTCTGCGATTTTTATTATCAATGCCATTGATTTTTCATTAGAGCTTCATAAAACTTTGTCTTCTATTTTCACCGTATTTTGAAAATTTCCCATTGTGCTTCATGGTTGAGAAAATTAATAGACATTGTAGACTATTTCATCACATTCTTGCGTGCATACAGTCCTTTAAATGACGTAGTGGCTTGAGGCTAGCATTAAAAAACTTGTTACGTTAGATCTTGCTTACTTAGCTCTGTTCTGCTTCCCACGGAGCACCCGCCTTTACGAGTTATGAACGTTAATGGCACATTCTTAACCAATAGTTGCTATCATTTCTTAGATCTTTTTCTTCGGAGTTTTGTTTGCATATTGATATGTGACATACCTCTATTGTGTATTAGAGGTGTAAATCACTATGGTGAGCTTTGCCTCCCCCTTTATATTTAACACACCAACATCATTAGGTACAAGAATCATGAGAATAGTTGTTGATAGATTAGAAAATGAAAGAAAAAAAATATGTTCTTACATATAGAAATGGTACTATACTTGCTTTTGTCTCTGTATCTAATTTCCAAAGTTCGTTTGAAACTCAAATGTAGCCTCTTTTGATTTTCCTATGCAGGGAGACTGAGAAACTCAAGAAGCCTTTTACCCCTCCTCGCGAAGTTCACATCCAAGTGACCCACTCGTTGCCACCTCAAAAGGTTGAAATTTTCAGGAACTTGGAAGACTGGGCGGATCAGAACATTCTAGTCCACCTCAAGCCGGTTGAGAAGAGCTGGCAACCACAGGATTTTCTTCCGGACCCCGCTTCTGACGGGTTTGAAGATCAAGTGAGAGAACTTAGAGAGAGAGCAAAGGAGATTCCAGACGATTACTTTGTTGTTTTGGTCGGCGATATGATCACCGAAGAAGCTCTCCCGACTTATCAGACGATGCTTAATACATTGGATGGCGTGAGGGATGAGACGGGTGCTAGCCCAACTTCTTGGGCGGTGTGGACTAGGGCTTGGACGGCCGAAGAGAACAGGCACGGTGACCTTCTGAATAAGTATCTCTACCTTAGTGGGCGCGTGGATATGAAGCAAATCGAGAAGACGATCCAGTATCTTATTGGGTCTGGAATGGTATGATCTTTCTATTTGTTCTTTTTCTGTGATGATTGTGGCTTGGTTTATATTCTCTGCCTAATGGTTTAAAGTAATGAAAAACGAAATGGTTCAAAAATTACTCTTCATAATTAAATCAAACATTAATCCCACCTAATATGGTGTGGATTCATGTCTCTTTGTTAGGGTTTGGCGAGCTTACAGTGCTTCTGAATTCTTCTGAAATAGTGTGGGTCTGACGATCCCACCTTAGGGTTTGACGATCCAGTATCTTATTCGGTTGCTCATGTGGTCCTGTCCATTTGGTATGTGGTGTTCAATAATCTTGTCTCTTCTGTGTCTTCAAAAATTGTTATGTTTAATACGAGAATAAGGTTTCGTTTATGGCGTGCTGCCACTTCATGGTTTTAACCATCCGAACTCCTGTATATGCTAGTAATCCACATTAAGTTTTTAGTGTAATTTTTCTATCCTATGTTTGTATAAGCAAGTGTATGTGCATCAGACAACTAGGCAAACAGTGCTAGAAAATGTGGTTTTGTATCAGAAGATAATATAAATCCTCCTTTATTGCAATTTTAGTCTATCTTAATCTATATTTTGAGTGTATAATCGGAGTGGGACGACCTCCATCTGATTACGCGTATCGATCTTAACCCTGCTCGGTGCTCTGATATTCTCTAGCCCTACAAGGTTGTGCTTGGACTTGGGCTTGGGCAGTTCCTTATTGGGAGCTTTTTCGAACCCGTACTCGTATACAAGTTCAGGAAATGCCGAGGAGCCATCATGTATACTTGTGTATTACGCCTTTTTATTTGTCTGCAATATTTCATGAAAATAATTTTGCGTCTCAGGATCCACGGACAGAAAACAACCCATACCTGGGATTCATCTACACTTCCTTCCAAGAGCGAGCGACTTTCATCTCGCACGGGAACACTGCGAGGCACGCCAAGGAGTACGGAGACCTGAAGCTGGCCCAGATATGCGGGACCATCGCTGCGGACGAGAAGCGCCACGAGACGGCCTACACCAAGATCGTCGAGAAGCTCTTCGAGATCGACCCCGACGGCACCGTACTCTCACTTGCCGACATGATGAGGAAGAAGATCTCCATGCCTGCCCACCTCATGTACGACGGCCGTGATGACCACCTCTTCGAGCACTTCTCTTCTGTCGCGCAGAGGCTCGGGGTTTATACTGCGACCGACTATGCGGATATATTGGAATTTTTAGTGAAGAGGTGGAAAGTTGCGGATTTGACTGGGCTTTCGTCTGAGGGTCGGAATGCTCAGGAATACGTTTGCGGGTTGCCACCGAGGTTCCGGAAGCTAGAGGAGAGAGCTCAGGGCAGAGCCAAAAAGGGGCCTATCATGCCCTTTAGCTGGATCTTTGATAGGCAAGTTCAGCTCTAAGTGTCTTTTTGTTTCTCCCTGTTTGTTAAAACATGAAGTTGTAACTATTGCCAACCTGAATGTTTTCCCCCTTTTCTGGAAAGAGTGAAGGAAAAAACATGAAATAAAATGGAACTGTTTTGGGGATTGTATTTGTTTTACTTTATTTCGTGTGAAGAAATTTTGTTTAGAGATATACTCTTATGACTGGTGATAAGTTTGTTGGATGTTCAGCTTGTTATCCTCTTGAAATCGCAAGCCATGTGTTGGGGTACGAGCCACTGATATTATCTTTTCATCCTAGCATTGTATGAATGGTTTTGAATGACAGTTACGGTTGTAGTGTTATAGTTTCGGGGTGTAACAAAATAGCATAATGGTTGTGTAGAGGTACCAATTTGTATCATCATAACCTTAACCATACGCATCCGAATATGGTATAATACTAGTTTTAGGGTTTAGTATTCCAAATCTGCTGCTACTCATATTATGAATAGTTGGGACGCTGAACTAAAGTGCAGTACAGGATAGTTCAATATTATATCCTCCGCATGTTATCCGTTCCCAAACCGGCTTAATTCTTGTGCTTAAGTTGCTACTTTTGGCTAGATGATGTATTTTGTGTTCATCGTCAGGACTAAACACATGTCAACTGGAAATCCGAAATGGTTTTAAACGGAAATGGCGATGGTGTTAGTTTCAATTCAGTTAAGCGAGTAACAAATTAGTGAAGTCGATGTCTTGATACGGATCTGGCTATTAAACCTGACTTCTTGAAACGCTGCAGTAATAACATTTTCGGTACATTCTCTTTCACGTTTGGATTCCATAATTGAGATATTAGGATCGTCGAAATGACCTGTCACGGCCCTTTCAAATACTATATGAAAATCCCAAAATATAATCAAATCAATTTGTCATCTCTCTCCCTATATCTAAACTAACTCATAAACAAGAGTAGACAGAATATTACTAATTTCACATTAAACATAAAGATTCAATTTCTTTACCATGTGAAAAAGCATTCGCATGGATTCTCCATCTCACATATTGCCTCGAATAAGGTCGACAAATATTATACATAGAAAACAGGGAAGGTAATTATGTGAAAAAGAGAACTACAACAATCCCACATCAAAGTTTTAGATATACTAGGTACAAACGAGAGCCCGATCCTATGCTTCAGAAAGATCAGTGCTCTCACCGGCAGGAGCCATGAGATCCGGAACAGATTCTTGGTTTTCGTCAGCAGCATCAGACGGCTGAGATTCGTGCTTGGCAGCAGCCTGCAACACACGATTCTGAACATCCGACGATGATGGCGACGTTGGCAGTCCAATGCCATTTGTTTGCAGTTTCCCAGCTGCCCACGAAATCGCTTGACCCCCTGCTCTAACCGGAGTGAGCAAAAGCCTTCGGAAAAACACAACATACAGACGCTATCAATCATAAAAAGTTAAAACAAAAAGTAATACAAAAAGCTAACATACGAATATAAAATTCGAATAAAAAAGTAGTACAAGATTAGCTCATTATTATAGTAAAAGGGAAACACAATAAGGATAGTTTTGCCAAGAGGTGGGCCGCGCTGTACTTGGTAGGCCTCAGGTCTATGATAAACACGAGCTATCAACAATCGCAATTGAAACAGTTTTTATGATGTAGGATTATTTACCTCACATCTCGTTTAAATTCTTCAGTACCATCATAAGAAGCCACCCGACGAAATATGGACTGTAAAGAGACGCAATAAAATCAAGAGATTTGATTTTCAATAAACACCAGCAGAAAAATGAGGGAGAAAAGAAGCCAGTAAATTATGGATAGAAGAATAATTACCTGAACGAGGCCAAGAAGACCAATCAGTTGTAGCGTCTTCTCCCATTCTGAGACAAAATTGATATGGTCAGATACCAAATCTTGAATATATTTCTTCATATCTTATCATGTTCTTCATTTTCCTTCAAAGCATGGATTTTTTTTTTCCAATACCAAACGTTTTCGATAAAGTGATATCATAAACGTATGTTATAACCACTAATGAGAAGTAGTCCCTAAAAACTAGGTACTACCAGAAAACTAGACTATTCCCTCATCTTCCAAATAGTTACAATGAGTCGGGTGCTTTTTAAAACGAATCTTTAATGCCTCTTTTTTCTTGGTTGGTATAAAATGTCAAATCTAATTAACACTCATCAATAAAAGCAGCACACTGTTCTTTCACTTTCAAATAGAAAAGTGTACAGGAAAGGATATGTAAATACCTAGTAACGCATACGAAGCTGCGACAAGGCCCTGCAAACAAAATATTGATATAGATCACTCGATTTAAGTATGTAAATGAGCTGATAAAAGATGCACCACGTTAATTTTTAAATCAGGTGAAACCTTCACCAATTGATAGTATAGCTTGCATCAATTTAAGTATGTAAATAAACTGAAAAAAGATACACGATGTTAATTTTGAAATCATGTGAAACCTTCACCAATCGATAGTATAGCTTGCATCGATTTAAGTATGAAAATGAACTGAAAAAAGATACGCGAAATTAATTTTGAAATCATGTGAAACCTTCACCAATCGATAGTATAGCTTGCATGAACAACAAAGATTCATTTTAGTAAGCAAGAATCTTGAAAACAAAAAATATAAAAGGATCAACATTTTCTATCTGCTCAAAAATGACACTTGTACGATTCAAAAATACTAATAACAAAAATAAAAAAGAACATTAGTTCTTAAATTTTCCAGTTTCCAGTAAAAATTAGCAAAGATACTGTTTACTCAACTCAACCTATTATCACTGAAGTTTAAAACTTAAACAGGTTATACCTAAAAGTGGTTATTTTTATCAATTGTGCCCCTAAGGTTTGAACAAATCGTCACACGTGTTCTTTTGATCAAATTTGGACCATTTTGCCTTTACTATTATCAAAAAATACCAGAGAGGTTTAAAACTATAACTGTTAAACCTAAAACTTCTACTTTTATCAATTGTGCGCCTAATGTTTGAACAAATAGTCCCATTTTCTTTTGAACAAATTTGGATCATTTTGCCTTTACTTTTCATTGTATTTTGCATTCCACGCTTGACACAGATAAAATTATTATATTGGGTTACCTTTCATGTGTAAAACAAAGAAGGGTAAAATGAAAGCAATCCATATATGACATTTCAACTTTTTGGTACTTCAACATATATATCATTCCGTAGTAAATACATATAACAAGGACATGAAACTTTACACCTAAACAACTTAACCTTCAAATTAAATGACGGCATGACCACGGCAGCAGGGCAGGGTAACATGGAGATGCATGTTAAAGGCTTGCTAATTAATATTTTTTATGAGTTGATTAGACTACAATTTAATGTAATAAGTTTGATTAAAAATTGTCATTAATAAGAATATACATATGACAGTAAAAGTGGTTTTAATCCCTGATAAACTAAAACATTCTGTCTACTTTATTTTTTAGACTAATTTTAATTTTATACATGAAATTACTTAACCATCATATAATTTAGATAAATACATTGTACCTTTTCAATGTTTATCAAAAACACAAGATAGTCCAAATTCCAAGAAAGGAACATTGTTGGTGATAAATTGAAAACCGAGAGAAATAATTGATAAAATTTCAAAAGTTTTCACCGTGACTATAAAGATCAAATCCCAGGGATATTTTTTACAACTGCCATAAGTTATAACACCAGCCTTACCACCCCATAACCAACAACTCTTAGCGGAGTAGGATTGATTTCTTCCAAGATCGCCTCAGCTTCCTGAAATCAATAGGCATTGCATTAGCACATATTGGAACTTTAAACTTCTTTTTTAACCAACATACCATACTTGGTCATTCTCTCTCTCTTTTTTTTTTGGCTTATGGATCCTTTGCATCACTCATGGAGAAGAAAAGAAGTGGAAAAGAAAAGAAAGGAAAATGAGAACCTCATTCAATATGGTGAGGGCTGTCTCTGGCTTTAACTCCTTTACACGAAGGCCTTCCCTCACCCAAGACCTAAAGCCGCCTTGGACTAAGTATGGTTGCTATCATGCCAAAAAAAGAAAATATGAGAACAAAATGATAAATTAAATGATACATATTGTCAGCAAAAAAGGAAATTTTTCTAGTTACATTTTCAAAAACTAATGACAAAGGATGTTTAGAAGAGCTGTCATTTGCGTGAAGAATGATCACGTCAGAAGAGAAGCGAAATAAGGAACCAATATGTAGCAGTTACCCTATCAGGGTTTGCATCACAGAGATTGTCTTCAAGAACCTTTTGCTTTTCTCAAATATGATAAAAACCAAAAGCACAGAAGATTCTAATCTCTAAACTCCTCAAAGTCTTGGGCAAAATTTTGTGCAGGTGTCATATTCTAGCAAAAAACTTGGTATCTTTCCAAAAATGCACCACTTTGTGAATTATGTTCCATCATAGAAAGTCAGGTTAATGGTAATTCATCAGAAGGGAAAAATATTAATTCCTTACATGATAAATGTGCTATATATGCAGAAAAATGGCGGGATTTAGACTGCATTACCTTAATACCAAGTTTCCTCAGAGACCTTGCAATGCCCTTGGAGCGAGTGCCATCAGCATCCATAACAACAACCTTGGACCTGTCCTATAGGTAGGATAAAGACATTACTTTGAAGCATGCTCGCTAATCAAATTCCAAACAAGGGGCAAACAAAATGATTGCTTAGAATCATTCCCAGAAAGAAAATGTATTTTGGAGAACAATAATATGTTAAAAGAAAAGATTCGGACAACATCAAACTTAAAAATGTACTTACTTTCCCCAAAGCTTGAGCATCAATTCCTATTCTATGATTTTAAGACACATGAAATGACGTAATAACAGACGTCATGGTTACATGGTAATAATATGATAATCTAATCTAATTTTTCAGCTTATGACGGCACAAAAGTTCTCAAAAATATTTCAAAAGTGATACTCAGAAAGGACATAATTAGAAATTTATCACTTCAATCTTAGAGGTTGAATAAACGAATCTATGCTGAGTCCCAACATAAAGAACTTACTAGAAAGGCACTTCCATTAGTTTCAATGATGTCCAAAAAGGTTGGAAAAAATTAGGTCCCATTGGGAAAGCAAGGGTTTGGAATCAAGATGATCTCGGTGCTGAATATATATTTTCAATAGAGTCAAGCTACAATTTCATACATTTGAAATCACTCCTACGTATCCCTGATTTAATATTCTCATTTGGTGTTTGTTAAATAATAAAAAAGAGAATAAGAGAATTCTTTATTGGTATGATATTGCAAAATTACGATGGGCTATTTATATAGATAACCCAATGAGATAAAGATGAAAACGTAATCAAACAAATAAAATTATAATCTAAATTAATTACAATCTTACAATTTTCTTGATCCCAAAATTAATCATAATTGCATAGTTACAACCAGTACATATGGCAGTATTTGTAACCGTCGGCCGATAGACGGTGGTTTTAGTTTTTAAGGCCACAATGATGTTAGGCTCTAACATTATATTAAATAATAAAAGAAGAGAAAGAGAAGGAGATAAAGATGGAACATAATCAAATAAAATTATAATCTAAATTAATTACAATTTTATCATTTTTTTGTTCCAAAAAATAATATTAATTATATAGTTTAATCCTTTAGTACGTTTTATCCTCTTCTTACTTCGTTCGGAGTATGTAATATTTGGACTTTGATCCTATGTAACCTTTTGTCAGTAGTAAGAAGTAAAGAATTATTATCTTTGCTAAACTAAAATATTGAACCTATGTTACAGTGTTCAATTGAATATGGTTGTTTTCGAGGCCAAGTTCGTCCGTTCACTACCCAAATTAGCCTTTACTGGAATTATTTTATATATTTTACCACTTCAGGATTTCAGAAACAAGCGAAATAAAGGGAAAATGATATATGAAATAATAAAAGGTATTGAGTAGATGGTAAACAAATGAACCGGTGGGGCCCCAGCAACAGATCCCTGACAACTGCCACGTGTCCAGACACATTATATTTCCTAATTGAAACTTAGAGAGAGGCATGGTCGGAATATCGTCCAGGTTCATTTTCTCCCTCCTTGCCGGTATAATTGCCAAATACATACATAGTTTTTTGTTTTTGTTTTTGTTTTTGTTTTTGTTTTCTCCTAATTAATCACAGTGAAGCTAGCTCTTTGAAGATAATTTTGCTCACTTATTGCGTGAGAGAGAGAGAGAGAGATGAGTCTAATGATGAATAATTTCCCAAAAGGAGACAAGGAAAAGGAGATGAATAATAGTAATACAATGTTGTATCATGTGATGCATAAGGTTCCTCCTGGTGATGGTCCCTATGTTAAAGCCAAACAAGCTCAGGTACGGAAGGATTAACTATAATTAATTTCAAATTAAAGTTGCTGTTGTTTGTTATATAATAATTTGTTTAGATCAATTAATCCTAACAAAAAGTTTTAGGAGAACAATAATTTTCATACCGAATTTCATAATCCTAAGTTCTTTTTGTAGTCAAGATTCCTAACAATAAGTTATTTGTAGTGATTGAGAACAAAAATAAAATCATTATTCTAATGCCAAGTAAAGTAGACATACGAGGAGAAAATATTTTATTCTTGTAGAAAAGATCTGATCTTATTGAATTAGTTTTTATTCTATTCTAATAGTTTTAGTGCTTATCGGAATATTCTACCATAGTTGCTTAGGCTCCCATAAGCAATTGAGATTTAGAAGCATGAAGGCATAATAATTTTACTAGAATTACGAAATAAAGTTTTTACTTTCCAATATTCAATCAATATGCTTGTATGCATAATTTTTTATTTATTTTTATCATTTTACTAACAAATGAAAAGTAGGTGGCAAACCTTTAATGTTCTTTCTAATTTCAAAATCGAATAAAGTGCATATTCTTTTCAAACTCGAAGTTAGAAAACCATTAAAATCTAAGTAAAAGAAGCTTTTGGACTAGCTAAAGTTCGGTTGAGTGGAATTACCCCAAAAATTAGGAGAATAATAATGATCTGAACCCAAAACCTCAAACTTAGTTCATACATATCCATGCAAGGCTGTGTTTCCATTCTCAACTACCTCTTGTTCATATTTGTATCTACCTTTCGATCATGTACTTGTTTGGTTGAAAACTTTACAACCACAATTTTTTTTCTCCGTTTGCTTAGCTGGTGTGTATTTGGTTGCTGACTTTTTACGTTGAGGTGCGTATTTGGTTGTGGACTTTTTATGTTGAACTATTTTGTTATCTTGGCTTTAAAAAAAATGAAAATTTTAAGATGGATTCTTAGTAAAAAATATATATAAATATATATTATATATCTTTTAAGTTGCAACCAAACAAATCCTAAAATAATGATATCAATTTAGGATGTAAATTGGCAAAAGAAGAACAAACTGACCACTTTAAGGATGAGAATATTACCACCTTAAAGATAAGAACTCAAATTATATAAGCTTACCACTCAAAAGAATACACCAAAAAAATAAGAACTTTGATAAAATATTCAACATAAAGGCTTTGATAAGTATTTATGCTTGGAACAACCCTCCACATAGAAGGAAAAAAAAACCTTAATAAAACACACTCCGTCCCATTTTAATAGTCTCGTACTCCTTTTCATTACGTCCTTCCGTCCTATTTTCAAAGGCTTGTATTAAATTTCGGTACGTCCTAATATATAGTCCAATTTGTATTTAAGAAAAATAGTTGAAAAGTCACTTTACTAAAATGCTTATTTATTATATTTATTTAATTACTGCATCCATCATGAGTTGTACAAAATGGATATCATTAATTAGGTGTATATTAAGAAAGAGAATGAAAATACTTTGGATTTCAGTAATATCAATTGATATTTCTTAATTTTTGTGAAAAAAGTAATGAGAGTATTAAAATGGGACGGGGTATCAAATGACAACTACCAAAACACATGCATATTAGGAATTGACCATATTGAATGAAACACTCTAAAAATAACAAAATATAAAGTTTTTCCATCTATAGAGGCAACATTATTACTCTTCACAAGAATAGCCATAACTACCTCTAGAATTATCGGAATTTGACAGTTTTTTTTTTAACTCCCAATTGAACGAGCTTTTTAGAAATATATTATTCAATACTCTTACTATTTAAAAATCGAACAAAAAATGCTGATAAATGGAACCCAAAATCCATTGTCCCTCTCCGCCCCCTTTTATTTTTCCATTTTGGTTTGATCTTGAAACCTTTGTAAAACTCCGGTATCATTCGATTCCTCTACTCGTTAACTTGTCCTCGAGTTGAAAATTTTATTTTAGATTCTCGCTTAGCCCAAAATTTTCATTTTGATTTTGTTGACCCTTTTTCACAAAATCGTCTGTTTGAGCGATGGATGATAACTTCGAATAAGGTCATTTTAACTCACAAAAGTTAGATTGCGTTCTCCACACCTTCGTTTCAGGATTTCTTTAATAATTTTAGACACTTTGAAATGAATAAGGCACTTCGGAAATGAGATTGAAATAATCTTTTAATACAAATTTGTCTGATTATAACTACTTTCTGCCATTGATTTCTTCATAGGCTTGATCCAACGGCTACAATCAAATCTGATTATATAACTATTTTGCCGCCATTTCTTGCTTGGTTCCTATTGTGTCATGTGTCCAAATCTGTCCCACTTATTTTACCGTTGTCACACGTGTTCTTCCAATTATTTATTGAAATTTGGTTATTATTTTAACCAGAATGTTATCAGATTTTTATTTAATAGGTCTTATTTGTTATTTATCCTCTAATTTTGTTACTAATTTAATTAAACCTTTATAACCTTAGGTTATTAATTAAATGCAATGATTAATATTATATGCTAACTTATTATGGAAAACCCATATCTGGGTTTTTTATGTAATTAAATACACCTTCATTAATTAAGTGTACCTTATCCTAATAAAATAATTATATGAAATTATTATGTATAAACAACTTTTGAGAAACTTTGCAAAGGAACAAAATGAAATAAGTAAAAAAAAAATGTGTCATGATTTGATTTTATAGAAACGAATCTTTCAAAAATTTTATTCATGTGAAAACTAGAACTGAGATCTTTTTTGGCAAATAACAATTTTGAAATATTTGAGAATGGGTCCCAATATGGATCAACATAAGGTGAGAAAGAAACTTTCATGATATTATGTTCCTCCCCATCCGTAAGCTCAACGCTCTCATTTCTTTCATCTAAATGTGACACTACATTTTTGTCGGCGTGATCTTTACTTGAAAATTCAAGCACCAAAGTGAAACTTTCATTTTCCAAATTTTCCGCAATGCTTTCAAGACATGGAGTAGTGATGTCACCTTGTTCTCGTACTCATCATAAATTGGAGTAGAAATACTATCCATCATGGACGCTTGTGAAATGTTTGGGATCTCGAATATTTCTACACCATGTTGGTCGTAGATGAGTTCGGAATCCCAAACCACTCCCACTCTTGCGATAAATTATCTGTATCTTTAAATAATTTTTTTCCTTTTCCGAATGATTTGCCATGAGTATCATGATCGAAGTCATCACAATTCAAATGACCATAGAGTTGAAGACACTCTTGAAGTTGCTTAACTTTTCTTTTCAAGTCCTTCAACTCGTAGATTTGTATGCGCTCCTTGAGCTTGAAAACTAGCCTGCTTAACTCTTCAATTTCAATATCTTGATCGTAGTCATTCAAGTCTTGAAATTTTGGACGAATTGGGTTGCCATGTCTTGTAATGGTAAAAATAAAACAAATAGGAAGCCAAAGTGTTGGAAACACAACAGATGTAAATCGGCAAAAGAAGAGAAAACTCACCACTTCAAGGATAAGAATATCACCACCTTAAAGATAAGAACTCCAATTATGCTCACCACTCAATGGAATGCACCAAAGAGACACAAATTTTGATAAAACATTCAACCCCAAAGATTTTGATATTTATCTGAAAATTATCCTTAATAATTCCGAAAATTACAATATTTATTCCTGGAACAATCCTACAAAAATAGGAAAAGACGTGTTAATAACACAGATACCAAATATCAAAGAATAATGCTATATCC
>MKEJ01080777.1:0-16532 GCA_001753735.1 Embelia ribes | reverse complement strand
ATCTCTCTCTCTCCTGATTCTCTCTCTCAGTTTCAGAGCGCTCTCGCTCTCTCTCTCTCCCTCCCTACAATGCCACATCCGATTTGATTCTTCGATTTCATATATTATTATTCGAATTAATGAAAATGCGAGTGAAGGAATTGCACCCGCTCTGCTGCATCACCCTCGAGTCGACGCCGGAGATCGTGGACCGTTCGATCTCCGACGGATCCGACGGCATTGCGGCGGCCGGATTCGCCGGCGTGCTGTACAAGTGGACCAATTACAGCAAGGGCTGGAGATCACGGTGGTTCGTCCTCCGGAGCGGCACCGTGTCCTATTGCAAAACCGCTACGCCCGAGTCTCTCGCCGACGTCCACGTCATCGGTGACGTATCGCCCGGTCATCTCTCTCGTCTCGATCGGTCCCGGTCCAGGAAGAATCACCGGAGAACGGCTGGAGTCGTTCATCTCAAGGTATATAAATAATATATACTACATGGACCTATCCTAATTTCAATAAATTATGAATAGTATTCTTAATCCTTGTTTGGTTTGTATCATTGTTTGTATAAGTGACGTTTTGAATTTTTGAAAAACAATAGATCAAAATTTTAAGTATTTAAAAATATTTAAAGATGTAGTCAAATATAAGGACAAATTAATTTTGACTTTCATAAGCAATGGCCTAACTTTGTTTTACGAATGATCAAAAAAGGGAGAATAAATGCAGGCCTAATTATTGTTGGTTGGTCCTTGGTGTTTTAATTGTCATAAATTAGTTTTTCTTTTATTTGTTTTTTTCTTTTTACTTTTTTGTGATTTGGTACTTTTGTTCTGAAAACTTACCACTAAGGTAGCAATTACTCAGATTTGCTACATTTTCGTCGTTTTTTTACCATCTGCCACCAAATAGCTTTGTGGTCTGAGCTAAAATCCAATTACCCGGCGGGTCTCTCATATCTCTCTTTAGATTTTTTGCAGGGTAGGGACTTTGGACGGGATCTTAAATTTTTGGCTTTAAATTCAGTGGTTAATTTCTTATCCAACCTCAGGCCGTAATTTTTTTCCCCAAAAATCATGTTTCACATTGTATTAATTATATTATTCATATATATATATATATATATTCTTAGTGTACAAAATTTTCATATTTCAATATCCTAATCGCATTATATGCAGAGTGTAATGTATATTTTTGTAAAGGCTATTTTCAAGATGGTAACCCAATTCTTATTATTACTGATTATTATATTAATTTGTTAAATTAAATACCCAGTGCGTGGTAATGTTCTGGTGGGTCACATCCAGCTTGGTGGAATATCAAAATATGGGCTGTGTTATGGTAGGGTGTAGGCCTCGGGATATTAAGCTATGGTCACATCACTGTTGATAACTTTAAGAGATCATATATACATATACATATGTACTTGCTTGACCTTATATCAGATCTCTGGATTTTCAACCCTTATATTCCTCAAGGAATTTTTATTCTTCTTTTCTCTTGCTTAGCTTCTACTCCAGTCATCGGTACGGTTTGTAATTTCCTATTTCTATGATTGATTAACGGTAAAGTTAACCCTTTCTAAAGTATGAAAGTCTCTCTTTTTAGGGTTTCATTTCATTTTGACTTTCTTTATCAGCAAATATATCTCTTTCTCAGTGCTTAGAATATAATTACTCTATGTTGTAGAAATATGCCTAAGACTTGGGAGTGAATTATATTTCATTTTGCTAATACTTTACTCTTCTGGGTTTGGTGAGTTTTATACAATTTTTTGTAAGTTTATACTATTTCTATATTTTTGTGGTGAGTATTTTTGTAATTTGGGGTTCTATTGTCTTGTTTAGGTTCAGATCTGGAACTCAATTTTAATTCCTTCTCTCTTCTCGTTATTTATAGTTATCACAGTTCAGAATTTTGATACTCAACCTTTGAGATGAAATTAGGCCTAAGAAAGCTACAAGTTTTAAGCACGACAAGCCTAATATTTTTCTCAATGTATAAAAAACGCGGCTTATTAACTTAAAAAAACGAAACCAAACAATCACTGTCAAATGTGCAATGTTAACTTGTGAATCTTTGCGTTTACAGGTCTCTTCCTTTAGAGAAAGTAGGTCGGATGACAAGAGATTTTACATTTTTACTGCTACCAAAACGCTTCATCTGAGGACATGTTCAAAGAGAGACCGGGTGGCTTGGATAGAAGCCTTAGTGTCGTCGAGAAACTTATTCTATCTCAGAAGACCTAATGATGATGCGTCTTTGGTGTCAAATGATATATCTATTTCAACGGAGAAGCTTAAAAAGCGATTGCTTGAAGAGGGGAGCAGCGAGGCACTTGTGAAGGACTGCGAGCAGATCATGCTCTCAGAATTTTCGGATATAATTGAACAATTTAAAGCTCTTTGTGAACAGCGGTCAAATTTATTGGATACGTTGAGACAATTGGAGGTAGGTATCTGTCAATAATTATCCAATTAGCAGGGGAAGTGCATATTCCTAGAGCATCTCGCTTATGTGCAAGTAAACATGATTTCATGACACACGCCATGTTTGGAAGAGAATTGTTCAAATACATTGTAATGCTAAATTTCTTTTTCTTATTAGAATGCAGCCATGGCTACTCATAGGGGACTTATTATAATTATAACAATCACCAAACTTGTTAATTAAATGTAGCTAACTTTTCAAATAGTCGCTTCCACATTCTGGCTATCTGATTGCACCCGTACTCCCTCCATTTAAAAAATGTAACATACAATTAAAAATTTTCAATTTCTACACTTGTGCTTTGCTATAAATTATAATCGAGGCTATTTAACGATCTCCTTGATTCTTGTGCATTAACTTCAAATGACATTTATTTGAAATGGAGGTGGTATTAATCAAGCTCTTAGTTCGTAATATTGAATCATCTGTTGATCTACTCCAATTCATTTGGACAGTAACCTGCTGATCTTACATGAGTTTCTAATGGCAGTATTTTATGGTACAGACGCTGTTATTTCAATAATGGGTAGTTGGATCTGGTATATAAAGGACACACAAACCAGTACATGAAAAATCTTGAATACAATATGCTTTAACAATCCAGCTTAGCGGTTAGGAAAGGTGTGCTAGGACATTAACTCTGTCTGATGTTTCCTTTGTGGTTCTTTCAGTCATAGCTGGTTCGTCTTTCTTTTTTCTCCCAAAATATATATATCTGAATTCTGAAAGCATAGTTTGGTGGTTTCTTATTACTTAACATACTTGACATGTCCCCTTGATCTACTTTGTCCATCATTCAATTTACTTGTGCTGATGTAGGATGATAACATTGAAGCTGAAGATTGTGCAAACCATAATAATGGGTACCAATCAACGAAGCTTGAAATTTCCAGTTTAGGGCGTGGTAAATATAGTGGTACGCATTATCTTCCCTGTCTAAGTCTTCCATTTGTCTTCATCTCTCCAATTTCGTAAATACAGTAGATTTATCACAATTTTCTTTGTAGATGGTCTTATTGATTAGCATGTGGTTTCAGTAAGCACATACTTAATTAGTAAGTTACTCTTATGCCCTAGTACGATTGCTTGCCAAATGAAGCCTATTCTGGAAACTTCAGATTCAGGCTTTGACCATGTAGTGTGTGTCTGTTGTAATTTACATGTAGTTGCTTATTTCTTTAAGCGAAATGATTGGTTTTTTTTGTTGAGCATGCCATCTCTAAATGAAAACCGGTTTTCTACTTCTAAGTTCTAACCATGTCTCGGCTTGATTTTCTGTTACTTTCACTCTATTTGTGGGTATCTGTCTTCATCCCCAGGACCCCATCTTCTTTTCTGATATCAGTTCATGCTAACAATTTTTAGGAAAAAAAATTAACAAATCAACTTTTTCGTGCTACATTTTTTATCCTTGTTCTCTAATGTTTGGAATACCTTGTAAAAAAATAAATAAAAAAAAATTATATTCTTGGTATGTTGTTTAATAGCCATTCTTCCTACCAAGTTGTTTAGTTTGCATCTCTTAAAACTTCTCAACAATTTTTTTGGTTCAGAATGGAGCAAAACAGCATCGTCTGATGAAACAGAGAAACTAGAACTAGAGGAAGTATCGGATGAAGAGGAATGTTCATACTTTGACACAGAAGAGTCTTTTTCTGAACCAACTGATAGTTCTAGGTCTTTAATTAGAGCCTCTGATGCGTGGATGGGACCAGAAAATCAAGACCATAATAAGGCTTTGAATTTTGACGAAACTTGTTACTCTACATATCCACAAATTGAGAGGCGGACGAAGCTTCCAGACCCAGTTGAAAAGGAGAAAGGAGTCAGCCTCTGGTCCATGATCAAAGACAATGTAGGAAAAGATTTAACACGGGTTTGTCTTCCAGTGTACTTCAACGAGCCCATATCTTCTTTGCAGAAGTGCTTTGAGGATTTGGAATATTCTTATCTGTTGGACCGTGCCTATGAACATGGGAAAAAGGTGTAATTTTTCTTCCTTACCTAATATTTCTTCTATTTGTTTTAGGAGGGTCTAATCTATTTGTATGCGCTTAGTAACTGATCTAGCTGTCTTCCTTAAAATCTATAAAATGTTAAAGCATGTATCCTTTGCCACCGGAACTAAGCTCTTAGTTGCATGGATTAATGCAAGGCGCTTCTTTTTATATGCATACATGCTTGTGATATTCATCCATTGCTGTTATGCAGCTGATTTATAATGATTTAGTAGTTTTCATAATTTTCTTCTAGTCGAATTTTGAAAATGTTTAGTATTCATGTTGGTTTTGGGATTCCATGCTCGTCGGAGTCTTACTTTCTATAAGTTTGTTTCTGTGTCTTTATTTGAGGAAACTAGAAAGGTTGGAGATCAGGACGTGCGTATTCTGATCTTGTTTCGATAACTTTTGTGCAACAGTCTTCGAAATATTTTGCTAATGTTTGTATGCATTTACATTTTTCAGTTAGCAACATGAATAACTCTGGTTTGCATAAACCTTTTTTTCTGGCATTAGTATAATGTGTTCAACCATTTGTTGTGGATGGATGAAATAATCTTTTACTTCATTTGTTATTAAATCTAACGTAATGCCTTCTTGGCGTCATGACCCATGGTTTTAGGGAAACTGTCTTCTGAGAGTATTGAATGTTGCTGCTTTTGCCGTTTCTGGATACGCTTCTTGTGAAGGTCGGCATTGTAAACCCTTCAATCCTTTGTTAGGGGAAACATACGAGGCTGACTATCCTGATAAGGGCATTCGTTTCTTCTCTGAAAAGGCTAGTATTTTAACAGGCAGTGTCTTATTCATTTGCTATTTATACTGAAACTTAACTATATAATGTTCTTGTACTATGTATTGGCTTCAGATAAGATAATGAATTAGTTCTTTGAAGTTACTATCTGATGATTTCTGTTATTTACTTATTATTGAAACAGGTTAGTCACCACCCAACGCTCATTGCATGCCATTGTGAAGGAAGAGGATGGAAATTCTGGGGTGATAGTAACCTTAGAACCAAGTTTTGGGGAACATCAATTCATCTTGACCCTGTAGGAACTCTAACCTTGGAGTTCGACGATGGCGAGGTTTTCCAATGGAGCAAGGTGTGCAATATTTTACACTTTATTTGAATAAAGTGTACTAGGGACTTCTATCTGTTTCGTATGTTTCAGTTTTTTGAGTATTTAACCCATCTAGAATTCTCAAAACCTAGAAAAAGAGAACCAAAACTTGTTCTGCATAGCTAACTTTTTAGCAAAAAAAAACAAAAAACAAAAACAAAAAACATACTGAGAAATGTAGCAAAAATCCCTTTTCAAAAAGCTTGTTTTCAAAAAACCCAACCAAAATGAGCAAATGGTCTTTTTGTTGCTCTTTTACTTGTATTTTTTAACTCCTGCAACTTGATCCCACCTTTTCCAGGTGACAACCACCATTGGCAATCTTATTCTCGGCAAGGTATATCTTCATCACCATGGGACAATGCATATCCGTGGTAATCGCCAATATTCATGCAAACTCAAGTTTAAAGAGCAGTCTATCCTCGACCGAAGTCCACATCAGGTGATTCAGGACTTGCTTCCCTCTTCACCTCGATTTTTTTGTCCTTGTGGTACATGTTGAGACCAATTGGAGGTTTCTTCATATTATTTTGTTCCATAACCACAATACGAATAGAAATTGCTGTTTGACTTGGTTATGTGACTACTTTTGTTGAATTTTTGTGTATCCTTCAAACATTTTTGAAACATCCTTCCTATTATACAGGTTTATGGATTTGTCGAAGATGTAACAGAGACAAAAGTTGCTACTGTCTTTGGGAAGTGGGATGACAGCATATATTATACAAGTGGAGATGGAACAAGCAAGCAGAAGGATTTATCGAAAGCACCTTTGCTGTGGAAAAGATCCGAGCCTTGTAATCTTACTCGCTACAAGATGACACCATTTGCAATTACGCTAAATGAGTTGACACCTGGATTGCAGGTACATGCATTCTCAAATCATATTGTTCAGTTACGACTCCGCTTATATTGCTGTTTACCTGACAATGTTTATTTGATTACAACAATAGGAGAAGCTCCCGTCCACGGATTCAAGACTTAGACCAGACCAACGGCATCTAGAGAATGGGGAATATGAGAAGTCAAATGCTGAGAAGCAACGGTTGGAGAGACGACAGAGGATGGTATATCCTGAACCTCAGCTGTAGGCTTATAAAGTCATACAAATACACAATCTGAACTCTTTATATGTCCCCGAGTGACTGCACATTTTTCTCAATTGCATAAATTTCCTAATGTCTGCTAAGCAGCTATAGAAAGAGGAGACGTTCTGTCAGTAGATTTTAGTAAGGGTTGGAATTTCAACATTCATATGCACTTGTAGTTAATCTTATGAAATGTGAAGCATCACAGTACTTGCTTCTTATACCTTTTTCCATGTTTATAATGCTGCATATTACATGTCTCAAATTCTGCAGTGATTTGTTCATTAATTGCTATCATTGTAATGTTAGTAGCAAGTGAATCAATTACAGTGTCTTAGAAACCTTTACGAGTAACCATGGTAAACTTGTGATATCTGAATTGGTAATAACAAGTGCTGATTTAATCCTATAATCCCAAACAGTCGAGGAAAATGCAAGAAAATGGATGGAAGCCAAGATGGTTCAATAGAGAAGGGGAAGACGGGCCCTTCCGCTACGCAGGTGGTTATTGGGAAGCGCGAGAAGAGGGGAAATGGGAAGGATGCCCTGACATATATGGTGAATTTAATGATCTTGTTAACTCCTCCGAAGGGTGTTAATATTGCAGGTATAAAAAATATAGTTGTATTCTTGCAGGCTCTTTTAGCACTGTATTCAATGCTTTCTATTAGTCGCACCTGTTTATGTTTAATCCACTGTTTTAAGCCTCAAAGTGTCACTTTAAAATAAGCATTTTTTTGCTACCCTGTGCTAGTTTTGTTGGATAAATTTTTAGCCTGCATAGTAGTAGTTTCTGTTTATTTTTTTCGTATGACGTTAAACTGGAACTCCATTTAAGTGATTGTTTTAGTGGTACCATAACTTTGCAAATCTCCTTATAACCTGGGTCCATGTGTTTTTATCTTTTTTTGGCTGTCAAAATCTGTGTTGTGCTAATTATAGATACAGATATCCTGCATCCGCTAGAAAATTTCCATGTTTAGTGGAATTTGTCTTCTCTTTCATTACTAGAGACTAGAGTTAATCCTTCTGTGTTCGTCTTTCTTGTATTTGTTTGAAATTTTTTTACATCTACCATTTATCAAAGCTAATTCCAGACCTGTTTCGACCTGAAATGTCTTCTATGAGCAAGCATTTTTGTTATTGTCAAGTTATTAGTGTCATTTTAAGCATGGGATTAGTTGTAAAGAAGTTACCATACCTTAACATGATCCCCCAAATAAATTTCCGGACTTTTTTCGTTGTAGGTTTATTGAGTGCTGAGAAATAGTCCTGTGGTGTTTATGCTTTCAGACATCGACTACCATGTTGTTTGTGAAGCTCTTTTGTGGCTCGTACCGTGGTTCTTCTTTCAGATTTCGGGCCATATATGATTTTGATTGATTTTATTTCTCCAAAAATATAATTTTGAGCTACCGTTTTTAAAAAAAAATTAATTTACAGAATCGGTTCCAGATCGGTTCCCAACTAGTTTTGACCGGTTTTTCGATTTGTGGCCGATTCAGCTGATTTTCAACCGATTCTGTGTATGGTCGAATTTGAGGATCTTTTTGACCAGCCTATGGGCATGTTTCCAGTCGGACCGGTCTGATCGGTCAGTCTGGTCCAATTTTAACTTCCTTGATGTTACCCTTTTATCATCATATTGGAGTAGAGATAGCAAGGCTGTTAGCAATGGACCCGCTGGGGACGGGGCTGCCCGATAGACAAGATGGACAGTTTCTTTTTGGTGTATTTGGACTATTAATTTTCTAATCAACGACTGAGATTAAATAATTTATTTATTTATTTATTTATTCAAAAAAAAATATATTTAATCTTAGTTGTTGATTTAAAAATTAGCGATATGAATGTAACTGCACATCATCCTTGACAGGTAACGTGTCTCTATCCGTAAGCAATAGGCAATGTTTTGGTTTTTTGTCAATGGGATGCGTAGCTATTTGAAAAAACGGAAAAGATGCTTGTTATCACCCTATAATTGGTGTTATATAGGGAGTCTAATTATGAATCACCAAAATAAAATTTTTATTGACAGATTTCATTTTCAACTTTTAGATTTCAACTTTTTTATGTTGCACCAATTATGTGATGTTAGAGTACTCTTTCCATACGAAAACACAAGTTTGCTTGGAATAATTTCTAGTTTTCTCCGAATATTATTCATTGGACCAAATAAGTAGAAAGTAGAAACCTACGTCCGCAACGAAAAATTGTTGTCTCTGAGTCAAAAGATAAGAAGTTAACCTCAAAAATCAACCCTTATATGCGACAAGTACAAAGCCTCCCCAAACAAATCCTCTTTTGGAATATGCCATAGCGAAATATACCAAAAGCAATTTATTAATAAATAAATTAATAAATATTTAAAAAGATATTAGTTTTCTATTAACTACTATTTCCTACTAGAATTCATGGTGATAAGATATGTCAGTATTTGCCGAATAGATAGTACAGTCGAAATAAATTCATATAAATACTATAACATTGACTATAGGAAAAGCGAAACTTGTTACAACGAGATTTATTTCTCATGCATTTTTTAATGTTATTGTTTTAACATTATTTTATTTTTTATTTTAAAAGCTTTTCCCCGATCAATAAGGTGATACATATGTGTCAATATATGACTTACTTATGCCCTAAGCCTTGTGAAAAAAAAATATATATCAAAAAGGTTTTAAATTTACAAAAATTTCATAAATTCCAATAATAGATTGTGACCTTCCTGTGGAAAATCAGACGAAGCAAGGAAGAGTGATTCTTTGTCAAATCAACAACCTATGTTTTTCATTCTGTTTTTTTATTTGCTTATGATTACAAATAATTCAAAATATTCTACAATTAGAGAGGTAATTTATGCATCTCATAAATTTAATAAATAATGACGGAGTTCCTTGGTGTAAAAAACTGTATTTCGTCTTTCACTTTTACAATTTAAGTGCTTTCATAAGATAATTTCCTACCATTTTTAATTTGGTGATTTTCGGTTTCACGATTGGATTGTTTGGATCATCTTATGGAGCTCGACTAATCTCATCTTTATTCCGGTAAAAGCCAAGTAATTTCTTGGGTAAACTTTTTTCAATTTGATACGAGAGATGCTATAGATTTTGGTTTGATTGTAGTTTATCAATTTTTTTTTTTTTTTTTGTTTTAAGGCTGTTTAATTTTTTTGTGGTTTGTTTTGGTTTNNTTTGAAAGCTAGATAATATTTAGTTGCTTAGTTTTGGTTTGATTACAGCTTAACAGTTTTTTTGTTTTTGTTTTTTTACAAAAAAGCTAAATAACGTTTAATTGCTTAGCTTTTAGCCTCATCTTATTAATTGTTTTAGTGTAAATAAGCCGTAAATTTTAAACTGCATGTATCTAATTTTTTTTAAATATAAATAAATTGATTTATTTACTTAAAAGCTACAACCGCACTAACCCTAAATGAGAGTGTAAAGAAGGTACAAGGAAAATAGAGCTTTCTACTTTACCAGAGGTCCAGATCATGTGGGGGACGGTACTGTGGCTAGGGGACCATGGCTTGAGCATAAGGTATGAATTTGTGAATACATTAAAAAAATATAATATATATATATATTGCAATGTCGGCAAAATTTGTACTGCAAATATTTAAAATATCAGATTGTCTCAAAACAACTTCCTACGTCTGTAGTTAGACTTTTTGTCTTTTGTTCGATTCCGATGGCAAATTTTAGGATGAGTATGACCAATTATCTATGTAAGAAACTTCGTCGCTTTGAAGATATAATTATTTTTTATGAATATTAAGCTAACATAGTAAAGAAAAGAAGCTCAACCTGTTCTAAGGGTTCACTTCTAAATAACAAAAATGACTGGTCTGTATCTTCCGCTCCTTCTTTATGCCTTTTTGTGAATTTTTATCTAAAATTGTAAACAAATTAGTTTACTAAATGTAAAATAACTTATAAAACTATTACATATATTTTAAATATGAAAACACAACCATTTAATAAAGTTATTATATAATTATTTATATTTTCAACTTTTAAGTTCCGTTGAGTATAAAAATGAGAATTCAATGTTATATTATTTTGTAACATAAAATTTCCTATTTACAAGAAAATGTAATGGTATCACAAGTTATTCTATATGTCGTAAGTTAATTTATTTATAATTTTAGATCAAAAAAGTTAAGGGGCGTACCCAAAGCAAATAAATATTAGTTTTATGGCGGTGATTGAACCAACATAAAAAAAAATTACACTATAAATTTAGTAGTACTAAAATTACAAATAATTTTTTTTAGCCCCATAATAAATTCATAGGCCCGTTCTTGTTCTCAAGCTAAGGATTCATTGTTTATTTATTTATTTTATTTATTTTGATACATCAGAATCCATGAGCGAGAAGAGAAAATCAAACCCATGACTTCTTAATTGTGAGGTTACATTGGCTTCTCGTTACTTATTTATAAATGCCGTGATTCTTACATAATAAATATTTAAAAGGTGTTAGTATCAGAAAAAAAAAAACCTTATCATGGGAAGCCCATAATAATTATGAACACTTGGATTAGGCCGAAGTCTGTTACTTTAAAAATCTCTCTATATGGGCCAAACCAGTGTAGCCCAGAATCTCTCTCCAGCCAAGGATGGGCCAAACCAGTGTAGCCTAGAATCTCTCTCCAGCCAAGGATGGGCCAAGCCCAATTAATCCATTACTTATCCCCCTTTTATCCTACACATTTTCTCTATTTTGAGCACCTAACGCCTTTTCTACTAGCTTGGGGCTTGGAATACATTCTATAATAAGTTCTATAAAGACTTTTGTAGTGCTGAGTCGAGGGCTACAGAACGAGTTGCTCTGTTGTTGTGTTTGATAGTTTGACTAAGTACCAAGGGCAAAGATTGAATTCCAAAAATTTGAAATGCCCGCCCAATATTTTGGACTCTTAATTTTGGCCATTGATATTTAATCTTAAAATTTCTGGTCCAATTTGTATTCGCTAGCTATTGATGTCCGTTTGATGTAATAACTTTTCGTGCAAAAATATGATTTAAAAAAAAATAATTGTTCCTGAATTTGTATACAAACGGAGACTTAGGTGTTTGGTGTTAGAACTTCTACGAGAAAAATATAACGGAAAGTAATTTTTTTATAAAAAAAATCATGAATGTTAGAATAATAATTTATTTTTCATTAAATTTTTCTGTGAGGAATTATTGCACAAGATGTAGACTCAGGCTGTGTTTGTTTCGGTGGAAAAGTATGGAAAAGAAAATATTTTTCAAAAAAAAAAAATTCAGATGATTGTTTTGCTGAAAATTCTATTTTTTGAGAAAATATAATCTTGATAGATAAAGAAGAAAATAGGATGAAAATCATTTTTCATCTCTCCTGATTTAATTTATCATCTTCTATCCTTCTATCTTTTATCTCCAGCTAAAATATTCTTATAAATTTTAATTTTTCAATTCTTATCCTTGAGCTATCTGTTACAAAAGTAATTTTAACGTATAGAAGATCTTATAAAACAAATTTTTTCCTTGAAATTTATTTTTTGGAAAAATATTTTTTTCATAAAATTATTTCCGACCAAATAAACAGCGGAAAGAAAAATGTAAACACAAGGAAATCAAAATGATATCCATGCGTGGTTACATATCCATGCATATGTAGCCATATGCAGAATCTATTCTAGCCATAAGATCTGCATATTTTTACTCTAAGAGTTATAATATACATATGTAGTCATACGCAAACTCTATTATAGTCATAAGATCTGCATATTTTTAATCTATAGATTATAATACATATATATATATATTTTTTTTTTTTGAGCCATTAAATTTTTAATACTTTGTTTTAAATACCATACATAATTTGCAAATACGTATGTATCACTTCTCTTTCATATTATTTCATGAACTGAACTTTTATATATATTTGTGAGTGTAAATTTCTTACACAGTAATATACATATGCTGATAACATTGATATAAAAAAAAACTAATATTATAATAAAAAATTAATATTTAACACAAAGAAGTTCTGTAGCTTCCAGCCAAGCGGGGGGGCACGCTAAACTGGTTGCCCAGTGGACACGTGGACTATTTCACTGGATCAAAGCCGTATACAGCTGGTACGAAAATCGGGCCTTGTCAGGTACTCAGTTTCTCTCTTCGCGTGCGATGTTTGTTCATTACTATATACATTGACCTTAATATTCATACACATACATACGTACATGTGATGGGCTCTAGGATCTAGACTAGGTCCTCTCTACCCTTATTTATTTATATATATATATATATATGTCTGTATATGTCTCCCGACACTTTTTTTAGACTAGGCGTGGAATATATATATATATATATATATGTCTCTCGACACTTTTTTTGAGGCCAGTCGTGGAAAGTGATTCCAATGTTGTCAACTTGTGATGGGGTCCTATTCTGTCCTGCCATCTGATTGTGTGTATGTATCTATCAATAGTTCCATATTGTGCTTACCGGAGCATAAAAAAAAAAACAATTTAGATTTGGCAACTTGTTATCTCATTCGGTGGTGATTAACAAGAAGGAGGTAACAAGTTCGCAAATCGAAAAAATAAATTAGCTCTGTTAAGGATGAAAATTAAAAGACTTGGCCCCTCCTAAAATTTCAAAAATTATTTTAATTTCATTCGTTAGTTCATAAACCTTTCCCTCCTTGGGTATCAATTAACACGTGAATGAATTTTCTTAAAAATGCATAAATTATAGGCATAATATTAGTTAGGGGAAGAAAATGAGTCGAGCTAAGCCAAGTCTTTGGTGATTCAGGCTTGAATCGTTTGTTTAGTATGGATGTTGAGACTCGGCTCAGGCTTGTTAATGTTCCGTTTGTGAGCGGCTAGGGCTCGGCTCAGTTTATATTTGTGAAATTCGGGTCGAGCTCACCTCTGCTCGTTAAGCCAACCAAACCGAACTCTGAGCTCGTTTCAATTGCCATAAATTATTGAACTGGGCAATGAAATACTTTCAAAAACTCAATATCAAATATATCATAATATTAGCATCTAATAACAATTTACCAATATATATATATATATATATAATAGTAACAATCTCCATTCCGAATTATATGTATTTAAGTATGTAAATTTATTTTTTTATTTGAACTTATATCTTTTTATTTTAAAATTATCAAATAGAGCTTTACGCCTTTAATGAACCGAATCGGAAGTTGTTCAGATTCTGCTCGTTTATTTAATGAGCTCTATTTTATTTTTCAGACTTGGTTAATTTATAAATAAACGAGTTCAAACCGAACTTGATTAAATTAACAAGTGGATCACGAACTTGCTCATAAATAATTTGGCTGATTTGCAGTTGGTTAGTAACTTCGTAATTTTCAGAAACAATAGTGAAATTTTAGTACTGCACATAACTATAACATTTGTCTCTTTTGTTTGTTATACCGGGTAATGTTTTTGATGCACTAAATTTATTCAAAGATTTACTTTGGGCCATAAATCCATCATCAATATGTAGCGATGCAACTAATTCGAGCAATTTATAAATAAGTTAGTCTCGACTAATTAAAGATTTGGCTCGGATTCGTTCATTTGGTAAATGAGCGAAACCTTAATAATAAAATAAGATTTTTTAAATAAATTAGTAGAGTATGAATAAATTTCGATTCCTCTCGTTAAGAGTCCAAACTCGTTTGATTCGCGAATTCATATATAAATATATGTATTTCAAACTAGATGTTAATTTACTTACATGTATGTGGATCGTAATGAATTTAATAATTAGAAAAAATTTAACCTATTATCGGAGTGATGCATATTTTATAACTTTATATCTTTACAATTAATGATCAAGTTGAAAAAATTAAATAATATAGTAATTATTTGATATATCTGCTTGCACTTAGCTATTAATTGACGATTCGATAAAATATTTAATTTATTGATAATTGCTTTAATATTAATAGGTCAAAAATGTTCATAAATAGGCTTGGATTTGGCTCATGCTTGTACGGATTAAATCTGAAAAAAAAATTAAGACAAATTAAGTAAACAAATCCAACTTAAGCACATCTCCTAAACCAATTAGCCAAATTTGATTATACTAAGACTCAACTCGGCTCTTAGTAACGTGGAACCATGGAATTCTTTTTACTTATTGACTTAATAAAGAGGGTTCCACTTTGGTACAAATGTTGTGGTTATAGTAATAATAATCCATCTTAACTTTCGTCATGTAATATAGTAATAATATTGTATTTTTTTTTAAATTAGTATATTATATAATATTATTTCTTATAAAAAATTATAATATATTCAATATAATATTTATTTCAATGGAAGGTATTAAAATTAATATCATTATTATATTATATACAAAAATTATTATATTTTAATACAAAATTACCATATTTTTTTAAAATAAATTAATTTTCCTACAAGCATAAGAATTTAATAGAAAATGAATCCAAGTCCCTTCAAACAAACTAAAGTTGTCGCAGCTTTTCAAATTAATAAATGTCAAGTTTTCGTCATAGACCCCTAGGAGTGTCTGTTCACATTAAATTTCTATGCCAATTAGTAACAGTAAAAAAAAAAGAAGAAGAAGAAAAAAAAAAAAAGTAGAATTTGTCAATAAGTTAGCGGTGACATAAGAAAATGCCTTTTGTTTGAAATTTGCAAGTAGCGACAAATGTAAAATGCCAAATTGCCATGTGAGCATCGGAGAAAAACAGGGTTGTGTTTTCGCTTTCCACGTTACGTTCACACTTGTTTTAGAAAATATTGACGAGAATTATTAGGACAAAATACACGAAATATATTCAACGAAATTTAAGTATTTTTTTGGGTATTCACTTAGCTAAGTTATAATAATGAATGCGAAACCTTTTTCTTTTCGGATAGTAAGTATTAATGAATTTTATTAGACGGATTGAACCCGTGATCTTCTTTGCGGAAATGAGATTGTCGTAACTTTTGGCTAGGCTTGAACCTTGGAGCGAATAAGCTTTTTATTAGTTCAAGTTTGAGCCTAATAATTAACTTCAAATATATTCAAGTCATGTTATATAAAATTTATTGAAAAAAATAAATTGTTACAAAAAGTTATATATGCATGGGCACTCATTAAAAGATAATCAAGTCGCTGACCTTCTATATGCCACACCCACAAAACTAGTGCTTAATATCACCAACTATTATTTTGTAGGGTATATTTTATTGACATGAGATGCTATTGGGTTTTATATTTAAATAGATACGGTAATTATTGCAAAAATGTTAATTCTTTAATGAATATGGCAACATTATAGTTTTGGTCACACGTGATTGATGATGGAATAGCACTCATCTCTAGTCATTACCTAAGCACCCAAACAAACCCCTAAGAAAATAGAATAAAAATAGAATAAATGGTGTTGACACTTTCCTAGTGGCACTTTAATCTTTACTATATAATATGCATAAATATTTTATAATGGATATTTGGGGCAAAAAGTCTAAGAAAGTGGGTGAGATTTTAACATAAAATATGTGAGGAGTGCCATAGATTTTCTATCTCCTCCTTTTCCGGTCCATTTCATATTTATTTATGGGATAAATAATATAAAATGAAATACATGAACATTACATATACTTTTTTAAAAAGTCCTATTTGCTCCCCATAGTTTCTATTGAAGCACCAATAGTCTATGCATTTTGGAAAGGTTACTAATTTGGTTTTCATGTTTTAAGAAAAGTGACATTTGTCTCGTTTATGATGTTTCTAGTATTACAAATCTCAATATGCATAAATTTATAATGGAAACAATATGATCTATCATAAAAAAGAGACTAATTTAACCCTAAATGAGCTACTATA